>CM051025.1:77762473-77924973 GCA_027627225.1 Congeria kusceri
TTTCATAAACGACACTATATTTCCAATATATTTCTGTGTCAGTAGTATTATTTCGCGTGTGTATTTATCATGTATTTTTCTTTTGATGTTCGATGACAAAAATTTGAAAATCGTCTATTTGCAAATCTGTGAACAGGACCTGTTAAAGATCACCCTTGGTTTCTTCGACAAAGGAATAGTAGTACAACAGCCAGCAGAGACATAAACGTAGATGTAATTTCCATCACCCAAGAATGTCACTGACACAGTACTCCTGAAATGTCAACGACCCAATTCTATAAGGTTTATGTAGATTATGTAATTACGTTAAACTGGGTCACCTTGACGGAGACACACACATCTATTATAACTTTTGAGGTCGCGGTGGCGTAGTGGATATGGTGTCCGCCTAGCGATCGGGAGGTTCCGGATTCGATCCCTACTCTGGGAGCGTACTCAAGATCTCCCTTAAAGACACCAAGTACTGGTTCTACCCAGGAAACGGACTCGAGAGTGTCTCAATAAGCTTTAGGCTTTCGATGCAATCGAGCTAAAATAAATAGGTTTAAACTTAAACTAAATCTTATAATCTTATTATAACTTTGTAAACGCAATGTACGAAAACATAGCACTTGGCAATGTCTGGCTATAAAAAATGTCGCAACCAATTGGTGAGATGTAAACCAAGTGATCTTTATATATTAAATTCCCGTACTGAAGCTCATAGAATACATTAAGATGCTGTCTATCATAGCCATACACCATTTAATTCGCGGCTGATATATATGTAATGGCAAAAATGGTAAGATGAACACACCACGGATGTGCTTTCGTAGTCCTACTGAGCCAACTAGCAATAGTTCATGAGTTCGTTAACTACATTAAATCTGAATATAACTTAAATATACAAATGTATATAAATGATATATCACGTAATAATATTATAAATAATGTTTGGTTTGTTTCTTCTGGAACCATCTTTGGCTGTATATTCACCATAGGTCATTACATACTCAGGTCATTAAATACTTAATGAATCATCGTTGGTCCTCGGATTATGCGGTTATTTTGTCGCAAATCCAACATTTTTGGTACGTTTATTAGACGTTGTTATTTGATAATTACTCGCTTGTTTTAATATTTATTACAAAGTTCATGATTAACATGCATTCATTCGATATTTATTAGAGCGTAATAAACGTCAGTCGAATATCTGTCGTGTTCAATTCTAAATCATGAACGCGTATAGTTGAGAATTGCCTTACTTTAAAACGTCAAAATACGTACTCGTATTTTAATTACTGATTATTTTGTCGCAAATCCATGCCGAAAGTCAAACAAATAACACGTTATTTCCTGATTAGTACAAATGTATGGAACAATAAGTTGACAAAGGACAAATAAAGAACAACGTTATTTCCTGATTAGTACAAATGTATGAAACATTAAGTTGAACAAGGACAAATCAACAAAGTATTAACACGAAAAGCCCTAGTATAGGGCAAATATTCTTTAAAATAATCAATTATTAAAATAAAAATAAAGCAAAATCTTAGTCAAAACTCGGTATTTGCTGCTGTACAGTTTTTGTTTATTGTGATTTCAATGTTTGAAAATCACTATCACTTCGTTAACTCTTTCACATTACTCAGTTTTAATAGATCTTGTTACCGGTAATCACATTACTTATCTTTCCTTAAGGTGCTTTTTGAGTAAAGGAGTAATTAGTTCTTTCAAACAGTGAAATAACTGGCTTGTGCATATTCTAATTATTAGGAAACCCTAAATGACAATGAATTATTTCAATAGTTACACTGTGTTCCTTTTTACAGTAATGTATTAATTTTTTACTTTTTGGGAGCTATGTAAAGCACTAATAGGAATGAACACGCACTAAGCATTAGTCACTATGTCTTGTCAATTTAATTCTTGTACTTACAACTATATGTCAAGGTAACAATTAACTAGAACAAGAGCTATCTCAGAACAGCGCGCTCGACTCGTCAACCGCTTTGTCAGAGTTATAAGCCGTTATCACTACAAACAAGGGCATACTTCTGCTAAAATGCTGGTAAATGTTATGGGCCTTTGTCAGTGACCTTATATAATGACCTTCAAGACATGTGTGAAGTTTCAATTGAATATCTGTAGTAGTTATAGAGATATGAAGTTGTTGCACGCAGCTTTAACCTGAAGTTTCTAAGTTCATAAAGGGGTATAATTCTGCTAAATTGCAGGTCAGAGTTATGGGCCTTGGTCAGTGAACTTACATAATGACCCCGAAGATATGTGTGAAGTTTCAATTCTATCTGTAATAGTTACACACGGTCTGTAATCACTGGCGCCACCTTGTTTTTAAGATGCATTGGAAAAAGAGCCAATTATACTTCCGAGGTGGCGCTAATGACAGGAAGTTGTAGGAAAACGTAAACAATGATAGAAAGTGAGTTGGTTTATAAGTTTTATTACAATTTTACACACTGTTTTCAAAATCATACAATGTAGTGCGATTCGGAAAAAATTTACCTTCCAACAATGTAGAGAGCTATGTAGGATCATATTTTTCACAAATCATATTTTTCACACGCCTGTGAAGAATAGGATCTCACGCCTGTGAAGAATAGGATCTCATTTGTCACATTTATAAGTGTGACGAATGAGATTGGCCAAAAAGGGGGTATGCGTACGGATCACATTTTTCACATATTTTATGGTGAAATTGTATCGCGACGATTGATTAAATCATTATTTGGAGCATAATTATACATTCATCATCATCATCATCATCATCATCATCGTCATCATCATCATCATCATCATCACCGTCATCGTCACCATCGTCACTATCGTCACGTGACCATCGTCATCATCACCATCGTCATCATCATTATCGTCATCATCATCACCATCATCATCATCATCATCATCATCATCATCATCATAATCATCATCATCATCGTCATCATCATCATCATCATCAACGTTTGTACGGTCTAATTAAGAAACAGAAATGCATATGTACTCGCGTACGTCCATACGAACGTACGCCTGTTTATTGGGATATTAACCAATACACGCATCCGAACGTACGTACAAACAAACGTCCTATTTTGGATTATTAAAACCAAAAAAAAACACATGCATATGTCCGCCCGAACTAGAATATACGTATACACGGACGGTAATATAATGATCTTATTAGAACCTCCGCACATGTTAGTACGTACGTTTGGACAGTATGGTAGCGTAGCGACCGTACCGTACTGTATCGTTCCTTACCGTATCGTACCGTACCTAATCGTACCGTACTGTACCTAACCGTACCGTACCTAACCGTACCGTACCTAACCGTACCGTACATAACCTAACCGTACCTAACCGTACCTAACCGTACCGTACCGTACATTTTTATACCATAGCATTACAAACCATACCGTACATGCCATGCTATGCCATGCCATGCCATGCCATGCCATGCCATGCCATGTCATGCCATGTCATGCCAAACCGTACCACACTTAACCGTCCGGTACCGTGACGTACCATATCGTACATACCATGCATACCGTACCGTACCATAAATCACCCCGTTTTTTTTTTCGGTCACATACAGTGTGAAAAATATGATTATGATGTAACAAATTCACTTTTTTAAAAATGTGAACACTTTTTTTCTTGTGTGACGAATATGATTTCAGTGCATATCAAAAACTGGACTCGATCACAAATTTCACAGAAAATGTGAATAATGAGATTGCGATGTGTGAAGAATGAGATCCTATTTTTCACACCTGTGAAAAATGAGATCCTATTTTTCACACGTGTGAAAAATATGATTTGTGAAAAATATGGTCCTACAGAGCTATGAAGTCACAACGCAATTCAAAATGTGAGGACTTTTATAAGTCGTGACATGGTGGAAATTGAACCAGCTAATTGACGAATTTGAACGTGTGAAGACATAATTTACACACAATTAGAGCATTAATGGCATACACTAATTCCTTTTGAAATGTTTTATTTGCTGCGTTATAAAAAATGCATTTTCACGTAAGAGGCGGAGCCAAAACAGTGCCTCAAATTGTCAAAAAGTACAAAAAGGGGCACAATTTTGCTTAAATGCTTGTCACAGTTATGGGTCGTGGTCAGCGACCTTATATAATGACCATGAAGGCATGTGTGAGGTTTAAATTGAATATCTGTAGTAGATATAGAGATATGGAGTTGTTACACACAAGCTTTAACCGGATTTTCTAAGTACAAACAGGGCATAATTCTGCCTAATTGCAGGTCAGAGTTATGGGCCTTGGTCAGTGACCTCACATAATGACCCCGAATACATGTGCGAAGTTTCAATTGAATATCTGTAGTAGTTACAGAGATATGGACATAGCCAGACCTTAACCAGAACATTACTCCGACGCCGACGAACGGGTGAGCAGTATAGCTCCAACTATTCGGTGAAATGTCGAGCTAAAATTAAACTTTCATATAGACCATTACAACACCTTACGTAATTATTTGTAAAATCGTGCTTGCAGCAAGAAAAGTAAATGATGCGTCGTGAGAAAACCGGTCTTAATGCATGTGCTTAAAGTGTCGTCCCGGATTGGCTAATCCTGGACGGCACTTTTCGCTTGTATGGTATTTTCTGTTTCAAGGAAGTCTCTTCTAAACATAAATCCACTGTAGGCGGAAATTGCCGTCCTGGATTAGCCTGTGCGGACTGCACAGGCTAATGCGGGACGACACTTTACGCACATGCATTAAGTCCGGTTTTCCCACGACGCGCCACATATGTATTTTATTTACACTAATGGAATAATTTGTATCTAGTTTCAATATGTTCTGTCATTATGGCCTTTAACAAGACTTTAATGCAATCACTCCTGAATCATGACTTTTAAATCAACGACGATGAATATATTAACACATACTGTTATAAAAGCAGCAGTCCAGAATGGAAAAAGGTAACGTATGGACGTCTATAAAGAATGATAAATTAAGGCGTGTCGTGGTAAACCGGGCTTAATGCCTGTGCTTAAAGTGTCCGCACAGCTAATCCAGGACGGCACTTTTCGCCTACAGTGAAAGTGCCGTCTTGGATTAGCCTGTGCGGATACTTAAGCACATGCATTAAGCCCGGTTTTGCCACGACGCGCCTAAAATGTTGTTATAATCATTCTCATTTAACGTAGCCATTTAGATACATTAGTGTGCTACCTTGAAGTCTGAAAATCGTAGTCAGTCCATCTTGTCTTTGTAACCTATCGTTCTAGTAACCTAATATTACATGTATAATAATGCTTCGTGTAAATGTATACGAAAAGTCATAAACTATTTTACTCTGTCTCTTCCAGACTTGTAATCCTGTACTTATGAAAACGTCGACGCCACTTTTCAAATGAGTTTTGCAGTTGTTTTACGACTGGAATTAAGATTCTGTGATCCATTCGTACAACAACAATATTCCCAGCTGGGCGATAAATGCAAAAACAGTACACATTGACATCAATCTGATAACCGAAGTGTATTTCACATTTTTGTGAAGAACATGCAAGATAAAGAACGCGAATGTAAATGGTACGTTTATTAGACGTTGTTATTTGATGATTACTCGCTTGTTTTAATATTCATTACAAAGTTAATGATAAAATGCATTCATTTAATATTTATTAGAGCGTAATAAACTTCAGTCGAATATCTATTGTGTTCAATTCCTTACCATGAACGCGTATGCTTGAGAATTGCCTAACTTTAAAACGTCAAAATACGTATTCGTATTTTAATTACTGATTATGCACAACTCATGTCTACACCTGGTGGCAATGCCATCTACATATGCAATGCTGGAGCTGTAACGAAATTCGACACATTCTGTCTCAAAAAACAATGCAAGGTTATTATAGAATTATTTTTATACATGTATAGAATAATAAACGCTATATACCAGGGGATATGTCTGCAGATGATGTTCGTGTTTTTAACAATTACAACACCACATTGCAAATTTTAGACGTAATGTTGAGTTGCTAGAAATAAGCAATGGATAATTGCATTGTGACATATGGAAACACAGTATATTACCACGATCATATGAGTCTTGAAATAACACGTAATTGATAGAAATACACTGCGACGTAGATATTTTGTTGATATGTTGTCTTAGGAATGTTACATCCATCAACAACAATACTGTGGTGCAGTAGAGTCAGGTCAGGTCAAACCGTCTTTAACATGATGTAGAATCGTCAGCTATTTTTCTCGATATGCATAATATTTGTCTTTAAGATGAAAAAGAACATTTGCACAATTATCGTTGTTTTAGACTGAATCACAGAATGTGTTTTTCGTTTTTTGGAACTGGTTGTGCCAAACCGTTTGCATAAAAAACTGTTGACTAGATTATTATTATATGACCCATATTTTCTAGTGACCTAATATTTTGTGAAAAAAAGCTTGAAAACTGATTTTTAATCAAATGTAGAACGAAGGCTCATCTAAACTTTAAAATAAAATATTTTGTTCTGAAATAGTTGTATTTCATACCATGTTTTCAGACAAAGCATTCACGTTTAATATTAAGGAACTATTTCTTTGTAGTTACTAATGGTATATTTTCAGCGAAGTGGTAATATTTATATTAAATAATACATCAAATTCGAAACAAAAACAAACACAGACAAATCTAATTTAATCTATTAATGATACTGATGGATTGTCAATTGATAATAATATAACGTTTCATGAATATTGGTTAGAATTGGCTTTCATTGTTTTAAAATAGTTCATACATAAGTAAATATTATTGATTGTGTTTGTTCTACCAAGATTTGTAAAAATAGAAATGGTAAGGTATAAGCGTTTGACATAAATAGTTAAATTGGTAAATAATGCTGTGAGGTTTGCTGTTTAAGGCCATCAAGGACTTTTGGTTGATATGTGTTCTTCCGATTAATAAGGTTTGATTCGTTTATAGCGTACTTTCAAGAGACATCTAAAAGATTTCAAGACATTTATTTTAGAAATTATCCGTGGTTGTATGCCAACGTGCTAACGTGAATGCCTCACGTCAGAAAGACGTTGCCGTTGTAGCGTGCTTAGACACGGAATAGGATATAGATCTGTTAACACGCCATACGAAAGCACCGATGCGTCCTAACACTCTTTATTGCAATGATACTTGCGTCTATCAAAATTCCGTCTCAATATTGACAGGCCGAACGGAGATCCAGCACGAAGCAGACACATCAAACTTTAAATGGTTCAGGAAACTAAAACTGGCTTTGTTGTAGACAATTTGTTTTGGGGTTAAAATTATTGATCACTTTCACTACAGATAATGCCTTAAACATAATGTGTGTATTAATTCACGTGCTACCAATATATACACAATGGAAAAAGACAGAATAATACTCACACTCTCAGATGTGCGTAGGTTTAGTAATCTTAGCCAGCACTGCTCTGTTCGTTTACAAAACGTCTCAAAAACCTTTACTTCTGGAACGAAAGACATTTGCTAGTCTAATTGGTTATTGCCTGCAAAAATACTGTCCCTGTTCTGACATGGCGTTGCAGTTAATTTCAAACATCTTAAGTTATGTTTAAGTTTATTGACGAGAAAACTAACTGATCGTTGTCACGACTGACATGTCACCGATAACTCATTTCAGAAACAGAAGAATGGCATAAAATCAGACACATGGTCTCATGCATGTGCCCCGTTAACAAAGACAATAATGAAACCGTCGATTAGCATAATTTCGAATACGCTAGTTAGTACGCTAGTCAGTTAGGATAAATAATTCATTTGATGACCCTGACTATGAGCCTGATTGTACCCCCGTACGGGCCTCGGTCGATAATGTCCAGAATAGTCACGGTATTAAATTGTTAGATCTTTGCAAATCTACGTCTCTACGTATTGCGAATGGTCGTATATTTAATACTAGTAACTACACGTTTTGTTCGAATAACGGTTGTTCTGTTATCGATTATCTTCTAATGAATGAACGTCATTTTTCACTGATAAATGATTTTACTATTGAACCATTTAATGAATGGAGTGACCACGCACCGTTACATTTTTCATTATTATGCCCAAAACCTGCTCAGCACGATAATCCACAGTTTGAGATTAAATTTAAATGGAACGATGAAAACAAGGAACGCTTCCGTTCAGGTATTATTGGATGCTTACCGCGTTTTAACAATATTGTCAGAAGTATTGATATAAGTTGTAGGGACTCTATTAATAAAACGGTTGGAGATTTTTCTGATATTATTTTATCAGTGGCTAATCCGTTATTTTCTAAGTGCTATTTTGTCAATAACAAGCCTCTTTTTTCAAAAAATACTGTTTTAAATAACACAGATTGGTTTAATGATGAGTGTACTTCTGCGCGAGAATTGTATTTGCAAGCATTACGCCTATTCAATTCTGATCAAAATAACGTAAATAGAGTACTATTAATGGAACGTAAAGCCTCTTATAAAAAAATTGTAAGGAAATATAAAAATACCAGTTATAGGGAAAAAATGAAAGAAATTGAACGTCTGAAAAAATGTAAACCCAAAGAATTTTGGAAATATTTCAAAAGTAAATCAAAACACGATTATGCTGGTATTTCTATTGATACATTTAAAGAATACTTTGCCAATTTAAGTAATGGTTTATCAAACTGTTACAATGAAGAAGCAGAATATTTTTGTAGCCATCATGATTTTGATAATTTATCTGGTTGTAATAACGAATTTGACCAGCCTATTACCGTAAGTGAAATCCACAGTGCAGTTAAATCGCTCAAGCGTAATAAAGCTTCAGGCAATGATCAGTTATTAAACGAGTATTTTATAGAATGTATTGATATTCTCGCGAGTCATTTATGTGATATTTTTAATGGGATTTTAAATTCAGGGTACTACCCAGCAAGCTGGATGGACGGCTTGATAATACCATTACATAAAAAAGGCGACAAAAGCGAAGTTAATAATTATCGCGGTATTACACTTGTAAGTTGTATGTCTAAGCTATTTACTACAGTCATAAATAAACGCACTGAAACGTTCTGTACTGACAATAACAGTATTTCGGATGCTCAATTCGGATTTCGTAAAGGGCGTTCCACAGTAGATCCAATTTTTATTTTACATTCTCTTGTTCAGAAATACCTCAATGATAATAAGAGGCTTTACGTCATATACGTGGACATGATGAAATGTTTTGATTCTATTTATAGAAATGCGCTTTGGTTAAAAATGTTTAAAACTGGTATTGATGGAAAACTTCTAAGAATTGTTAAAGACATGTACCAAAAAGTTAAATCTTGTGTTAAGGTATGCTCTTCTTACTCTGAATATTTCAATTACGCTGTGGGTTTACGACAAGGGGAAGTGATGTCACCTCTTTTGTTTTCATTATTTGTTGAAGATTTAGAGCTTTATTTGCAGTGTGACATTGATTCAGGCTTAAGTATTGATGATTTAATTTTGATTTTGTTGTTGTTTGCTGATGATATGGCTATCATAGGTAAAACTCCTGAAGAAACTCAGAGGCACTTGGATCATTTGTTTTCATATTGTTATACATGGGGTCTAACTGTAAATATTACAAAAACTAAAATAATGGTCTTCCGAAAACGTGGGGGCTTATCAGCAAATGAAAAGTGGACCTATAATGGCCAACCAATCGAAGTTGTGGATGATTTTAATTATCTAGGTACTGTTTTTAATTACACAAGGAACTTTTGTAAAAACATTGAACATCTCAATGGCAAAGCCTTAAAATCTGTAAATGTTTTATTTTGTAAATGCAACAACTTTGATCTTTCGCCAAAAACATTTTGTCAACTATTCGATGCATTTGTATCACCAATAATTAACTATTCGTGTGAAATTTGGGGTTATACCAAATCAAAGGAACTAGAAAGAATTCACCTTAAATTTTGTAAAAGATTACTAAGAGTAAGAAGCAATACGTGTTCTGCTGCGGTTTATGGTGAACTTGGCAGATATCCACTTTATATTCACAGATACATTCGAATAATTAAATACTGGTTTAAAATTATAGACAGTGATAATATTATATTAAGGGTTGTTTATAACGAGGCTCTTAAAGACTGTAATAGTGGAAAGAGAAATTGGGTAACGAATGTAAAAAATCTCCTAAATGATTATGGGTTCGCGTTCGTGTTTGAAAATTACCACTCTGTTAACAAAAACGCATTTCTGTCTGAATTTAAATGCAGAGTCATAGATTGTTTTAAACAAGATTGGTTACACACACTTGAAAGTCCAGTTTTAATATTGTACAAAGAATTTAAAATATCGTTTGAATATGAAAAATATTTAGATGCCTTACCTAAAAGTCTCAGATTTTACTTCTGTAGATTAAGAATGTCCAATCATCCATTAAGAATTCAAACGGGTAGGTTCAGTAATAATAGCATAGCTAGAGAAGAAAGATATTGTATTAGTTGTAACTCACGTGACATTGAAGATGAATACCATTTTATTTTAATCTGCCCTTGTTATAAGGACATCAGGAAAAAATACATAAAATCACATTATTTCATGCGGCCATCAGTATATAAATTCTTAAGCCTTATGAGAACATGTACTAAAAAAGAACTTATTAATTTATCTGTTTTTGTTAAAGAAGCTCTGTTAATCAGGAAGTCCATCTTGAATGTTGTTCATAATACGAGTACGACCAGCTGAATTGTTATGTCCCGCGTGTTTGGTTGTTTGTTTGTTTATTTGATTGTTTGTTTCTTTTTATGTATAAAATTCTTATAATCAGAGAGCGTGTTTTAAGCGTGTGTTTCTACGCAAGTCCAAACCGCATAATAACTTGTTAGTTTATGCTTCAATTAATTGTACCAATAATGCCATTACACGATGTGAAATAGAAATGTCTGATTGTTACCGGTGTTACCACATTTAATATACACAAATACTGCTATGCAATTTATTAATAATAGCATAATAATCCATTTTTCACATGTTATTTGTCAGATAATCCATTTTTCACAAGTTATTTGTTAGATAATCCATTTTTCACAAGTTATTTGTTAGATAATCCATTTTCCACATTTATGTTATACAACAAAAATTTATTTTTACACTGATAAGAAATAGACATGTGCGATTGTTACATTTGTTGTCATATTTAATCTATGCAAATAAATGTGCGTTATTTATTATTGTTATTAGCAAAATAATATAATAATCCACATGTTATGCGTTAAATAATCCATTGTCAACATTTAGTTTATTTTCCATAAATATCAACAGCATAATAGCCTATTGTCACCCTGTCTAATAAATATTTTGTAATAATGCGATTGTTTCCAACCACTTTCATGTATTAAGTTAGATAGTATGTAGAATTTTTATTATTGTATGATCACTTCCTTTTCACATGACCTTTTGATATGTGTAATATAATATGGTCAAGACTGACGATGTACTATGTACAAGTCGTAATAAATTTCTGTTCTGTTCTGTTCTGTTCTGTTCTGTTCTGATAAATGGGGAGAAACATGTACGCATACTGTAAACGAAATTGGACTAATCTGTTGAGGTGTAACGCATATTTCCATAATATGCCAGTCAAAATTAGCATTCAATTACGAGCACACTCAGTGGAGAAATACTGACATTTTTATGTGCTTTTCAAATATATCCGGCATGCATATGTGTGTGTGTGTGTGATAATATTTATACTGTATTATTACCTGATCGCCTATATAAATGCTACACAGTCATTTTACACTATTACATGATGGTAACGACTGTTCCCGGTACATGCGGTAGATAGGAACTGTTACCCGTTTTGACTGTAGCCCGCACGCGCCGGTGTTGTGTGTGTGTGTATATGTATTTCGAAGTTTATGAGGTCCTTCCGCGCCTGAGGCTGCGTTATGTGAGGACCCATAGTGTGTCCCAGCACTCCTACCTAATTAACTTACTAGAGACTCACGAAAGTTGGGACGAATTTTGAATCATACTGCAATTTCCAGCTATTTATTTTTTACTGAAAGATATTTTAATTTTGGTGTGGTCTTTTGTTGTGGGGGGAAACCGGAGTACCCAGAGGAAACTCCACTTGTCCGGTATGGTGACCACCAACCAAACTCACATGCGCCGGGAGTGGCTGGCGAACCCCAGACGCCTAGGTGAGAAGCGAGTGTACCAACCACTGCGCTAGCCGGACAGCCGCACGCGCCGGTGTTTCCCCCAAAAAACAATTTATAGACGAAACCTCAATATTTCGGCAGTCTTCGGTCACTCTTCGTGACCTGCGGAAAATACCGATTTTTCCGATACTCAGTACATTGTACATCTACGGAAATTGACGAACATTTTTCAAGCGGCTAGGCGTTTGCGCGAGTTGATCATTAACTTCTTCATAGATATTGTTGTCCATTTTTCTACTTAAAAAAAAGCTTCGGATGGTCCGTTTATATTAAATATTTTATAAAAATATACAAATTAATAACGGACGTTTTAATGATAATATGATGCCCACTGAAAATAATTACTTATACTTTTAATTCACTTTAGAGTGCTTGTATTTATGACAGTTTACCTTTGTTCCTTACCATTGGACCATCTTGTGTTCGGTACCGTATAAAAAAAAAACAGGTAATAAAACAGTTATTACATGGGTGTAATTACGAGATGTTTCCAAAACACCCATGTGATAACCGTATACTGTACTGTACTGTGCTGTGCTGTGCTGTGCTGTAATGTACTGTAATATCAGTATATACATTTGCCAACGATCATTGTATCTCATTTTTTTGTATTTAGCACATCTCTGTTGTCATGTATTTGTATGCTTTCAAAAATTGTACATGGGTCACTGTTTTGCTGTTTGGCCCTTTAATGATCAGTGACCATACGATGTATGTACGTATGTGGCCGAAGGCATTGTGCATGCCGATATGCATTAAATAAAGCGCATACAATTAAAATAAAATACAATCAACACACTACTATTATTGTTCATTGCATTTGTTTTTGGTTTGTTAAATACTTAGTGACATACAAAATGTACTTAATAACTACTGGCATTGACAACTATTGCCAATAATCTAATAAACCAGTCGAAGGACTTCTGGATAATTAAATTATATTTAAATCACACCTTGCAGTGTTCCACACTTGTATTCAACACGAGACGATATTCCTTTGGAAACTCCGCAATTGTTTTCGGAATAATGCTGCCCGTGTTTTATTATGGAACCAGAATATATGTTCATTTAAAAAGAATGGTAATTTTTCTCATTGAAAACGATAAGGTTTGTTGTGAATGTTAAAAGGAAAATATGGAAAAATACTACATACTATTATTATTGAATTTGTCAAATCTAATCTTCTTAGCTGAACTATAGTTTACACCCTTTGTACTGAAATGTACTTATGCGACATAAAACATCAAACTCGCTTTGACGTTTCAAAAGCTTTCAGTAGTCAGTACTGGCCTTCGTTTTCAATCGGACGTTGAGCGGCATTACTATAAATTATAAAAAAAGTGTCATTTTCCAATAGACCGTCCACCGTCCTTTGGTATTGACAATAGTTCGATGTTCTTCCAATTCTCGTCAAAAGCTTATACGTATGTCTTAACCACGGAAATTATTACCTGATCGCTTATTTAAATGCTATATTGTCATTTTTTCACTGTTTCATTGTGGATACGACTGTTCCCGGTAGATAGCAACTGTTGCAGGGAATTAGTTTTGACTGTTTCCCTCAAGCGCCGATGTTTACCCCAAAAAACTATATATAGACGAAACATGTTTAAGTTCATAATCAGTCTTCTTATATATTCTTGTTACCGCTTGTTTCTGTGTGTTTCTTTTTCGCTATATATTTACATGCAGGTTCAAGTCATAGAATACATTATATTATGTCCATTTTCTGTTTTTAATTTTTAAAGGTTCAAAATCGCAGCTTATGATGGTCCAATTATAGAAACACACTTTGTAAAAATACATAATATAATTGACGTTATGATACAAGAATAGAAATAAAAAAGGCAGATAATAGCAGGCTCCGGAAACAGTTCATACAGTCATCCCACCACCTTGGACCAACAATTTTGACTGTTCCGCACACATCCATGTGACAGCTGTACTGTAATACCGTGTCAACCTGTCGGAAGTACGTATACTTGTATTAATATGAAAGAAAAAGTACTTCTACATGTATAATTGTATGACTGAAAGTAAAGATATGTAGTCATTGTTAGTAACACCCAAGTTTGTAACCATTTAAGTTTCTACCGAGATAACAGCAATTATGTCTTTCCAGTTCAGAAGTTCATAATCAACATTAAATTAAACACATATTCTTTTATTAATAACTCAGAACTTATTAAACATGTAGCATATTCCAAGAAACATATTACCAACAGTAGATATGCCAGAAAAGAACTGTGTATATTTTGCACTCAATATTTGAACCACACATCTAGAAAGCCATGATCCTTCTTGAATTCTAATTCGAACATCATTGTACTAGCGGTGATTATCTTTGCAACTTTCTTAGTCCTGGATAAAGGTCTGTCAATACTTAAAGCTTTCTTGATACATCTTTATGGAACCATTATTTACGTGAAATATTGCCAGTTTCAGCGACCCTGTCGTTTCCTTTACTGAGCTATAAATTATGGTACCCAAGTGGATGTTAAGAGCATGTTACACTGCGATATCTTCCTTCAAGAAATGTTCTATGAAACTTACTTAACACAAGAGAAATCGGAAAGGCAGGGTAGTGACAATATTTTTGAATTTATTTTGCTTATTAAAAGACCGAATGAACTGAATCTTGATAAACATGTATATTCTGAATTAAACATATATTATCTTTATGCATTTGGATATACCATACCAAGCCTTAACGTAAAACAGAGGTACTTCCGCGATTGTTGTTAATCTCTATACCTGCACACTATTAGTGTTGTTCATTAACATTTGCAATTATATTAGCATCGATTCAATATCATCTATGTTATTAAAAATAAGGCTTCATAAAGATGTATAATGTCAAACTGGCAAAACAGTGCGGACAATAAATAATCGTAAAATGGTACACATACCTGAATTCGATGATAAATTATTAGTTGGGAACTAAATTGCATTATTATTTACATTACCTTCATCATATATTTACATGTTTCGTGTTCATTCCAATAATAATTGGTAAGAAATATATAGTGATTGACATATTTAAATATATACTTGAATACCAGGGTGCCTGTCATATTAATATAGTTACAAGTATATACTGTTCAGTGAAACTCTTGTTTACATACGTGAATAGAAGTGAAGCCATTCTTTATATATGCAACATAAGTGTATATATATTTACATGCAGTATCTAAATGATCTTAATTAATTTATTTACAGTGCTTCATCGACAATGATTGTGATGTTATTGTCAACTATAGTCCCAATTATATCTCCAAAAAATAAAAATGCACTAAATATTACATAAGATTAAATAGTCATTGTTGGATCGTCACCAACAATGTCTTAACACATAATGCACGATTCGTACGATTACCGCAACTGTTTCACTGGTCACTGATTAATTCATCATCTTATTGTTTTCAGAGGAGTGTTGTCAGAATTAATATTTTTGCCCTAATGAAAATTATTTACGAAAACTGATTGCTATGTGCACAATCTATTTATAGTAGATTGTCTATAAAAACGTGTTGCATTTGTTGTTGGTTTTCAATAAATGATTACGTGTGATGCATGTGAAGTTGGCAGTAGCAGTAGCTAGCAGTAGGAAAATTTGAAGTAGGCAGTAGCAATAGCAATATATAGCAGTAGCAGTAGGAAAAACGTGAAGTTGCCAACTTCACGTTTTTGCTACTGTTACTGCTATCTACTGTTACTGCCAACTTCACGTTTGTGCTATTGCTCACTTCTACTGCTTAATGCTATTGCTAACTTCCTATTCGTTGACGTGTGGATGTCTTAGGACTTTGGCGATTACGTAAATGTAAAAGCAACGAATCTGCCAACAAGTTGTATAACCTCTCTTACAGAATTACAAAATTTGTTCACTGTAAGCGTGCTTAAATTCTCTGGAAATAAACGAATATGTTAGCCTTGCACAGAAAGTTGTCTATATCTGTCATATTTTTTGCCGCGAATTATTATTTATGTAAGATACATGTTTTGCATGTGATTGAAAGCTTCACAGTTCCAAGTCTTTATGAATTCACTTGGGATTTGTCTCTTATTCAGACACATATATAGTGTTAGTAATTTTTGTTGGTTCGGAAGTGTATAGTCTCAGTGTGTTTGAAAATAAATTATTTCAAAAAGCCAACTCGTTTCTTTCCAAATTGCTTTCGTCGAGCTGTAGTGATATTTGGTTATACGTTACAAGATTCGCTAGACAATACACTCTTCCAAATTTCTGTTTTTTCCTACCTGCTGTATGATTTTCTCATATTACTATACGGATTTAAATCTGAGAGATGTATGCAGCTGCCTAGTACTAGTTCAGACTATTCACCTTTATTTGGTCCTGGTATTCACACTAACGTACCTCAAACTTGCAATTCGCTGGGTATGCTTTCCTAATTATTATGGAAACCTGCATGACGTATTTTATTAGCTACAAATGGCTTCTTTTCTCACATAACACTATTACCCGATTTTTTTTAAATATTCTATTGTGTGCCATGAAAGGTTATACTTTAAGAATGAAAACCTACCTCCTTTTTAACCTGGTGGATCTTTTAAACTTGCTCAAGGTGACCAAACTAAAACGGTAGAACTGACCTTTAGTAAAATAGTAATAAAATCTTACTTGTGGTAAAAATGGTATACATGCTTTCTAGTAACTTTCTATTAATATTTTACTCAAACAATTAGTTTCTAGTTTCAAAAAGTGCTGGTATATATACTCTAACAACCCCAGTATATTACAAAACCACTCATACATTTACAGGGATGGGTTCCATAGATATCTATTTCAAGACATTTTATGTTCTTTTTCAAATTAAGTAATTCAATATTGATTTAAATTGTATTAGAGTGGTGATAGTCAAACCATTTTCATCAACAAATAAACAATAATAATAACATAAAAAGACTGTCGGCCTGTTCCTGGCTTTTATTTCAACGCAATAGTAATATATTGACAATTATTATAAAATGTGTCTGACCTTATTCCCGGCGTTTATGTCAACGGAAATGTAAAGTGTTGACAATTATCATTACTCTATTTCTTGGAAACATTCGCTGGAAATATGCATCCTTCTTGTTATCTATAATCGATGATACAAGGTACAAACCAATGTCTCTCTAACCTATTAAACAAATACTGACTCTATAAACATAAGAGAATGCATAAATATTGTACTGTGATTTTCTCAGACTTTTAATCCTGTACTTGTGACAACAACGAGGCCTCTTATAAAATCTATGAACGAGACATGTCGTTGGAAAACCGGGCTTAATGCAGTGCAGTCCTGATCCGGCACGGCACTTTCCGCCTACAGTGGATTTATGTTTAGAAGAGACTTCCTTGAAACAGAAAATACCATTAATGCGGACTGCACAGGCTAACCCTGGACGACACTTTACGCACATGCGTTAAGCCCGGGTTACCCACGACACGCCTCGAACGTGTATTATAAGTTCTGCAGTTTTTACGACTGGTATTCAGATTCAGTGATCCATTTGTAGAACAATTATATTCCCAGCTGGAAGATAAAATAGAAAGTGTACAATGGCGCCCATGTGATCACCGAAGATTTTGCCGCACGATTTTTGTTGTGAATATGTAAGATTATGTAAAACATGATTAATGTAAACAGTACGTTTGTACTTAAAGCAAATCAATAAAACACGAGCATTTTAGACATATTGTTAGTTTGGTAGTACTTAGACGTGATCAATTGCATTGTGACATTAACACCTGCGAACATAATATTACGTGACAAACTCCAACCCTACAATTACATTAGTCTTGAAATAACACGGGATCCATACGCTGCGACATATATAACTGATGGAGTGTCAATTGATAATATTATTACGTTTGAAGGACATTTGTTAGAATTGCGCTTTGGTGGATTCAAAAAACTTTTTTTGAGGTATGTTATTGATTTTGTTTTTCTTCCAAATGTTTTAAAATAGGCGTGGCCAATAATTAGCTTTTGTCATAAATAATGAAATTGGTATATAAAGTCGCGTTGTTTGATGTCGAGCGAATTAGATATACGTCAGTCGTATTAAAACTATAATCGGATCAATATTGTTTATATTGTAGTATTTTCTGATAAATTATCTGTACAGTTAAATCAATTTGACATTTGAAAAAGGCCACTCAGTCATATACTTGTATACACCTTCCAAATTAAACGGAAAGTAAGAGTCTTTTTTCGTCACTCTCAAATAGCGGATGTCGAATGGTAAAGACGATTATCGCAATTCATACGTGTTTCTCTTACGAACTTTGTTCTTGTCAGTTTGTTTCCTATGTTAATTATGTTATATTAACGACGATGATAACGAAATATAGCTCGAAGTGTAATTTTATCAAAATTTACTGTATAATACATGTAATCTATATATTGTAATTTTAAGTATATTTTAATAAATGTTATTAACTCACAAATAAAATATTCAAAAACAGTGTTACCTCCACAGGGCAGGATTCTACGACATCATGATCAACTGTGTTTCGCCCTAACCTCTTGTGCGTGATTCTAAGAACATATGTGATTATTTGAGGGAAATTTTGTGTATCTGTGTTCTTCACTATTACTACAGATTTATTCATTGATATCATTAAGCTTGATGTCATTTAAGAAATGTATTTTAACGACAACGTCCTTATTGTAGCCACGTTTCTTTTTTTCGGTTGTACACTATTGATCAGTTTCTCTACATTTAATGTCTGAAGCATAATTAGTGCATAAATTCACGTGTTGCATGTACGAATGTACTAAAACAAAGACAAACGGATAATCACATTCACAGAAAGGCATAGGTTCTGTCTTCTATTCAAGTACTTTCTATGTACTTTTAAAATCCCTCTCAGAATCAGTTAACTCTGGAACTAAAATACGTTGTACCCAGCAATTTAGAGACGGCACGAGTAATTTTCTTGAGTCGAGGTCCGTTTTAAGTCTTAACATGTTTTGGTGAATACGAACCCAGGTTAGGTTTATTGAAGAGGAAGATAACGATATTTGTCACGAATGACATGTCATCGATTACTCAATTCGGAAACAGACGAATGTCATAAGATCAGACAAACGGTCTCATGCATGAACCACGCTAAGAAAGACAATAATGAAGCCGTTTATAGCATCATTTCAAATAAGCTATGAGTTAAGATAAATGTGGAGAGACACGAACATATAATAACAGTGAAATGCGGACTGATTTGTTGAGGTATTAACGCATATTTCCAAAATAATAATACAAATAATTATGCTGATCAAAAAAAGTATGCTATAATGGACGTGCTGAATGTTGAAATACTTTTGGACACTAATGTTCATTCTTTTATATTTATTCGACACGCGCGTGTATGTGAACTGGTTACAAAGCACAATAAGTGTTGTTAGTTTAATCACACCTACCGTTCTACTGCACGGTCTGTAATCACTGGCGCGACCTCTTTTTGGAGATGCATTGGAAAAAGAGCCAATTATACTTCCGAGGTGGCGCTAATGACAGGAAGTAGTAGGAAAAAGTAATCAGTGATAGAAGGTGAGTTGGTTTTATATGTTTTATGACAATTTTAGACACTGTTTAAAAAATCGGACAATGTAGTGCGATTCGGAAACAATGTTACCTTCCAACAATGTCGAGAAATATGAAGTCACAACTAATTTCAAAACGTGAGGACTTTTATAAGTCGTGACATGGTGGAAATTGAACCGGCTAATTAATGAATTTGAACGTGTTGAGACATAATTTTACACACAATTAGAGAATTAATGGCATAAAATAATTCCTTGTGAAATGTATTATGTGCTGCGTTATCAAAAATGTTGGTTTTAGGTCGATAACACATATTATTTTGCATTTTCACGTAAGAGGTGGAGCCAAAGCAATGGAGGTGGCGCCCAGAACAGGAGGCGGAGCCAATGCATATTACACAGTTTGAAGAATTGTCATATTTTGATTAACGTTTCATTCTACGTTTCGTGACTATAATATCTTTTGTAGCACATGTATACAGTTAATCAAATTCTGCCTGTCTGTAAATTCAAGTAAGGTGTATGACTCTTTTTGGATTTATAAATGAATAGAAATTGAACTCATTTAAACGTATTAAACACCATTCATACGATGAGTCGTCTCATCTTCCAAACGTAATAATTTACATCTACTGTGTAAGAACAAATAGTATGACAAATAAAAACAAGAACAAACTAATAATAATATGCTCATTTGGTTTGATATCGATGTGCATGACATCGTGGTATATAATAATCGACTCGCCAATCCGCCTGTCTGTGTATTAGCTTCCGCCCGTCCCTACATTGCTATGGAGACATTTGTAGCTCATATGAAGAGATTTTGTCACAACTGCTTGCTGCGCTATACCGAATAGATTACATGTATATAACGTGTTAGTACCAAGTAAATTGTAACAACCCGTTGGATTATCTTGTATATTTTGTCAGTATTGCATATTCATTTCTTCTTTGCAAATGGGAATATTTTATGAATAAAAAAGAAGGTATACGTGCTGGAATCAAGAAAAAGATTATATCGTGCATTGGCTCCACCTCCTGTCCTGAGCTCCACCTTCACTGCTTTGGCTCCACCTCTTACGTGAACATGCAAAATAATATTTTTAATCGACCACAAACCAACATTTTTGATAACGCAGCACATAATACATTTCGAAAGGAATTATTTATGCCATTAATGCTCTAATTGTGTGTACATTGTGTCTTAATTCGTTCAAACTAATAAATTAGCTAGTTCAATTTCCAAATTGTCACGACTTATACAAGTCCTCACGTTTTGAAATTAGTTGTGACTTCATTTCTCTACATTGTTGGAAGGTAAAATTGTTTCCGAATCGCACTACATTGTCCGATTTTAAAAACAGTGTCTAAAATTGTCATAATCCAAATAGAACCAACTCACATTCTATCAATGTTTACTTTTTCATACTACTTCCTGTCATTAGCGCCACCTCGGAAGTATAATTGGCTCTTTTTCCAATGCATCTCCAAAAAGATGTGGCGCCATTGATTACAGACCGTGTACTGGAATACAGGTGAGTTAATTTGGTTTTCCTTGTCTTAATTTCACAGACCATTGAAATACAAATCTTCAAGAAAACTGCCTTAACTCTTGGTCCAAAATAAAACAAACACAAACACACTTTTACCATTGTTTAATGCATGTGAACAATTTGGTTTGTTAGACAATTAGCGGCATGGAAAATATGCCATAGATTCTAAGAAAAAAAAATATTGCAATCGTTGACCTGTTTTATGATGCCATAAATAATGTCGATAGTAAATAACCCATAAAATGCGTGCATTGTAGTCCATGTATTTATAATTATTAGACAGCGGCAGTCATGGTCCTTCTTGAGGCCTAACATCGTTATGAATGCGTGGGTTATCTTTGCAGCGGTCGTCGTCCTGGGTGAAAGTTTGTCAATACTCAAAGCTGGATGAAAGTTTGTCAATACCTTCTCGATACTTCTTGTGATGTATGGAACCATTATTTACGTACAATACTGCTAGTTTCAACGACCCGATCGCTTCCTCTATTAAGCTATAAATTATAGTCTCTATATCTTTGTGCAATATCGACAGGATGCTCTCTTCATTTATATTTAACATCTAATTTTATGAAACGTAAACAACACAACACCCAGTGCACTCGAATACCATTGTCAACAATTTAGCTTATTAAAGAAACTGTCACGAAATACCGTTTTGTCATAGACAAATAAGTAGATAATAAGACCTGTCTTCTTTCATTATATCAGTTTTAGAGCATCTTTAGAAGCTGAATCTTTATATTTGCTTACAGAGCGTATATAATTGTGTTATTTGATTATACTGTACATTAAAGATACCATGTACGAATGTATTTCGAAATGTTCATTCCCTCCCTTAACGCAACACATTGCAGGTTTCATGATTTCAGTACAACATAATTTGCTCCGGAATGTAAGTAATGTTCATTAAGGTGTGGAGTTGGATTCTTTGACTTAACATCAATACGAGCAACAAATACAAATATCAGCATCAAGGCAACACATTCACTGTTATTTAATTTAAGCTAGCTACCGCAAGATGCCAAACGTCAAACTTGCAAGAAATTCCCGAATAATAAATGTTTGTTCTGTGCAGATTGTCAGGCTGCGATTAATTTAAAAGTCATGAAATACGAAGCATGATTGACTATATGACCTCGATCATTGCAAAGCTTTTCATTCAAAGTCATGCACATATTCCTGTTCAACAATAATTGGTAGAAAATATACGTATATAGACTTTTACAGTACATCATTATTTGTTTACACTGATAAAGTAACATAATGATAAGATAAATAATAGCCACACACGCAAGCTCAATATATGGTGGTCACTGGTCATTGATCATCATCTTACTGGCGTTATTAGTATGTTGTTTACATTACTATTTCTGCGCTGATGAACTTATGATAGGAAAAAAGCCATACACGTTAGGTCCTTATAGGTGTTGCATCGTAGGAGTTTCGGTAAATGCTTACTGATGGATGACATCATGAAAACGTGTTAAAAGCTTTATTGATATTATGTTATATCAAATCATCTAGAAACACAGTGTATCACCGTGCATACAACATGGCCGAATTTATTTACTGCTTTCGTGTTTGAAGTTCCCTGGTATTAAGCGAAGGTATAAGCATCGCGCAGAAAACTGTCTGTATCTGGCAAACTTCTCTCCGCGAAGTATTGTTCATATCGGATAAGTTCTGCATGCAAAACGGAGCTTCACGTTCCCAAGTATTCATAAATGGACATTGGATTTGACTGCCATGCACAACCATATAGAATACGTGTAATATGTGGTGGTTCCGTTATGCGTATTCTGTGTTTTCGTAAAAATGGCTTTTCACAAATGTGTTTTGTTTATACGTATTTATGAACTTTGAGCTGTACAATGTTGTGATGCTATTTGATGGGTAACAAAATGTGCGATACGCAATAAGCTGTTACAACTTTTTTCGGCAATTTCTGTCAACAAAATGAGTTTTAGTGATATTTGGTTGTAGATATACTATAACATAAATGATTTTATCATATAACTATACGAAATTCAATCTGAAACATGTTTGCAAGATGGCTGATAAACTTTGCTACTGTGGGTCAAAACATGTATATTTACGATGTATCACAGCTTAATATAAAGATGCTTCCGTCAAACGAAATTGAAATAAGTATGATAGTTGTCATGAACAATATTTTCACTAGAAGTGAGGTTTGTTGCCGAGGGATGTAATTGTCAGTTAGTTTTCGGATTCGGTTGTCGTTTGTTTATTCTGTTCCATCTATGGTTGTGTATCGGAACACACATTTTAAATAACGTTTACATGTCTTTAATGGTCATTTGTATATAATATTCAATTTATCCAGAATGGCACATCACTACAGGTCGATGGGAGATCTGACACGAATCAGATTCAGACAAATCAAGATTGGTGTGACTTGATCATTATCTGCTTAAACAACCTTATATTGTTCAGGGTTTATTTAAGTCGGCGCATTATTTTCTGTTGCACAATATAGATACGTATGATTTTTTTAACATAGGATAAGTTAACACATCATTATTACATGTACTGTATGTGTTCTTGTCTTAATACAAGAAAGAATAAAGTTAATACATTCACAAAGATGCAAATTGTATGTGTTATAACCCAAAACACATCTGTACCTTCAGAGGCTCTCCGAAAGAATTACTTGGATCATGTATCAACTTAACTTAATCAGACTAAAAGTTTGTATTTCTGCAAAAAACACAAAAAAAAAAAAACAACAGCAGCAACGATGATTGACATGGCGTTATGGTTAATGTAATTATCTAAATAGGCTATGTTAAAGTTCATTGACGAAGAAGCTAACGGAGTTTTGTCACGAATGACAAGTCATCCATTACTCATTTTGGAAACAGAGGAAAAGAGTAAGACTATATAAATGGTCTCGTGCATGAACCCCGTTAACAAATAACAATACTGAAGACGTCTAAAGACATAATTTCAAATACGGTATGAGTTAAGATAAGCGGAGAGAAACATGAACATATAATGAATGCAATTACCTCTTCATACTGTCCGAGGTAATGTTCAAATAGATTTACCTGTATTTGTCCCTTTTTTAAATATATTTGATATTTATCTGTATGCAAATGAAATTTGGTTGTAAAGCATACATAATGTTTGTGATTTTGTTTGGACTCTTAGTCCATTGTTTTACAAATCGTTAAAATATTACATAAACATTTGGTTCAAAATTAAGAGAAATAACATACTTTCATCAATGCCATTTGTTTTCATCTCATTCGCTTTCGCTTTGTAAGATTATTACTTGTAAAACTAGTACATCATTACCTACAACAAATAGAGCTATCGGCATTGAGATCGTGACATTTGTGTTATTAATTTAAGTGTGATACACAAATATGACTGATGTCAAACTGGCAAGATATTCCTGAAGATTAGCCATCATAAATATTTGTTTTGTACGGATTGTCAGGCTGCGATAAATTTCAAGTCAAGAAATTCGTTGCATGATTAATTACATTACCTTGACCCATGCCATGCTGTTCATCCAATCATACGTACATTTCGCGTTTCCAACGGAGGTAATACATGTATTAATTGAAGTATTTTAATACATATATGAAGGAAAAGCAATGCTCCAAGAAACGATATGTTGACGCCGAATTAGTATATACTATTAAAAGCCGCTTCGTAAACATAAGGGAAGAATACTGTTTGTATATATAGACACAGTTAACAAACATATGTATCGTTTCGTTCAATTTAAAACTTGTGTTAACAGGTTTGATATGAATGATGAACGTATTCTAAGTGTATATTTTTAAGTTGCAGTGTATTAAATCTACATATCTAGATGGCGATTTTGACCCGCTAATAATTATAAAAAGAAATAGTTATGCGCCTATTGTCGCAATGGTATCAAACTTAGCACAAATATCTTGTGCATAGAGAGGATTGAAACGATTGATGCTGTTACCGAAAAGAATATCTGTTCATGTGTAGTACATGTATCTAAATACATGTTCGTTGTTTTTCATATACATGTGGTATCTTCTTGGACAGTTTAGAAGTGTTTGGAAACTAATGATACGTCCCGGTTTTAAAATAGTCACACGTCGCGTCATATTAAATATGTGTTGTTGGTTTAATATATATATGGTTTATTACAAAAATATATGATTTGTAACTACTTCTACCGCTTTCTTTTCACGGGTCACTGATATAATCAAATAATGATAAGTATTATTTGTTTTAAGTCGAGTTGTTCAATTGTAAGTTAGTTGCTAATGAAAAGTAATTTATGGTTAGAAAATGTTGAGCTTAATAGATTGCTATACGCACGTGACACTTTCATTCGACTGTCTATCAAGAAGATTTTTTTTTAATTTCCGTACTTTTTGGTTGTGGCGTTCGAAAAACGAGTATCGAAGAAACATGTTAAGCAATTTGGTGACTATATGTTAGATCAAAGAATCCAGAATCTAGAACACACACACATATATATAAACTCGCATAAATCACAGCAGCACGGTGCTTAATGTTCATGCGTTTAAAGTTCCCTGAAAATAAATGAATGTGTTAGGATTGCGCAGAAAACTGTCTATAGCTGTAATATTTCTCTTCGTGAATTATTATTTATAAGTTCTGCATGTAATTATCAGTTTTACGTTTCATAGTCGTCATGGATACACTTGGGATTTTGCATTCATTACAAAATGATATAAAACATTGAACCTTTTTCGGTTGTTCAGTTATGTATATTCTCAGTGTTGCTTTCAGAACGAGAATTCCTTTGCTCTATATTGCTGAACTTGGTAAAGGCCATCAATCTTTGGAAGACATTACGCTCTGCCAATTGTCCACATTTAATTACTGGCTAAATGATTTTTAGACTGTTGGCGCAAGCCAACAGGATTTGGTAGTTGCAATCAGAAATCGGTCTTGAGGAAATACTTATTTACTCTGCATGCTACGAAGCAGTAAATCGATAAATTACTGCGCTTCATTCGCTGAGCAGTGAGGCTTCCTGTTATTGATACTTCTTTCTGTGAATAGATGACAAGAAATAGAACCGACTTAAACACTAATACACAATAATAATAATCCAGTTAGTCCACATCTACAAGTGAATTCATGTTATGTATATGCACATAGGTATAATAGCGTTCATGTATCTGTTTGTGCTGTTTACTGGTTAACTGCGTATTACAGCATATTGAGTAAGATTAACAACATTCACCCGTTGTTGATTGACTGGCATGCATATAACTCTGTTTGCATTTTTAACAGTTTGCACAAACATTATTTGCCTCCCACTAATTACAACAATAATGATGAGAATGTCGTAGATAAATAGCATTGAATTAGACGCGCGCTATATAAGTTTTAATTTGCAAAAGACAGTAACCCGGATCTCCATCTTCAATTAGGTCAAATACGTACCAGCTTATTGCAATTTATTTAAGTTGAGTGTATAGTTATGAGGTTCGATATTTGTTTTATAGAAGTGATATAAAAGACAGGTGACTTACTTCAATAAATGTTCCTTATGATAAAATACTCTCATAATTCATTTGCTTTTAGTTTATTTTCTCGACAACAGTCTTTCTACGCTATCAGCGTTTTGATATGATATTACAAGACGGATATGAATATGATATATATGAAGCTGCCTGTAAAGAAAGAGCTTTGCCGGTCCAGTCTAAAACAGTCAATATATATGTTTATGTTTTTTGTTTCGTAGTATATCATATCACATTACTATACCGTTATCACAGTATTTTACAGGTATAAATTTAACACTTGTTCGAAATATCCTGATAAACGTTTCTATTGCTGTTTAGTCTACTTTTTATATCACTAATGATGTTCATAGTTCGTTGGTTCAGTAGGTCTATACCATGAAATAATTCTCCTGTTTGCTAACGTTAAATGATTTACGTTTAGAATAGCTGGCCTCGGAGGATACAGTTACGATGGGAAGGAAGGACCAGCTCCATGTGGCTCTATACTAGTGCACGGCCGGCGGCATCAGTGGATGGAAATCTTGAGAATACTCGTCGACATGTTAAGAATAGCAGGCTTAAGTTGCTTATTTCATCGATCAAAATATTATATATTATAGAACTTCTACAATGCATATAGAATATTTAGAGTGTTTATCTCACATACAATTCTAATTCAAGACGTTATATGTCCTTCGAATATTAATTATGCACACGTTATGGCTGTATGAAAATAGTAAGCTTAAGCTAATATTGTTAAAACTTACTTAAGCATCTTTATGAAATCAGGGCCTGAGGTTTAAGAAGAATTAATTTTGTGGTTATAGCATAACATAATAGAACAAATAAGCAACATATACGATAAAATCGCTATGATCTAGTTGATAAAGGAAGTTAATCAGTGCGATGCCATTTATGACGAAAAAAATATTACATTTTTACACAAGTTTTCAAATAAGAATTGTAGTGTTTTGTTTCATACTTTATCAGCACTGATGGGGGATAATTCAAATCGATAATAAGACAGCTTCGTCTAAATTATTTCCGAGGTATTAAAATGATGATATTAGGAACTTTCTGGGGATATGTCGATATTATACACATTCTTTCTTTAAACAATAAAAATATTTGTATATGTTTACATTATATACGAGGCTGCTGGCTGTATTGAACTATTCCCTTTAAAACGTCGTTGGAAAAATATAACGTAATGGAGAAATATTGGAATGTCTATTCAGGTAAAATCCTTGCATTGAAATTTCGATTTGTATCTCTTAAACGCAGATTTCTTTGATGACTGTACAGTTGGATTGCAAATTAATGTTTGCACTTTCGGAACAGATCATGCTGGGAAGTGGATGTCTTGCATCAAAATAAATATATTAATAAAGACAGGTAAGAAAATAAAATATGAATCAATATGAATGTTCATAAATAGAATCTGCCTGCGGGTCGTCTGTAATACCGATCATTAATTACCTTGCAAACTTTCGCTCCATGGTGAGACGCTGTTAGTTCATTACTGTAATACGTTTTGATGCTTGCGAAATAATGATGCAGTAAGAAACAGGTGATATAATTGTTTATCAGCAGAACAGGTTGCCTAAATGGGTATTTCATTGAAATTGTTACTCATTAGAAAAACGGATAGCGTTAAAGCATTATTTTTGGCATAGGTTGAAAACAAATATAACAGCTTAATATCATCATAACATCATAATAAAATTGATTTGTATAAATGTAAGTGACGAACACATATTTTCCAAGCTAATTATCTTATGCAAACGGAATTATATACATGCCAGCTAACAAGTCAATCTGCATCGAGCCATGCAGAATAACTGATGAAGCATGGTAGTGATTCGTAGCTTACTGAGTTAAAAGTTGGTCCTATCATACGTGCTCTTGATTTTCTTCACTACATCTTAAAATTAATAAATTGCAGTAATTTGTTATCAAAATATTCAGAATAAGAATCAGTAACAAGAAATAACACTTTCGCAACGAGTCAAAAATAACCGATGTAGCGCATTAATTTAGTGATCTTATTGCAGGACACCCAGGTAATTATTTCGGTTGCATACATGTAAATAGCGAAAAATTGAGTTTTGAAGTAACATTTTTAATAAATTGACTTAAAAACCCCAAAACAAACTGTAATTGTTTTAAATCACATGATATACACTTTATAACACACATTACATACATTATCTTAAAAAATTAAAAGGTAAGAAAACATGCGTAAATGTTTGCTGTTTCGAAGAAGGACCCTTTCAGGTTTCATTTAACTGACTCGTAAGCCTGCAAAAAAGCAGTAGCTTTCCGCGATACCTGTGTTGGAAATTACTCTCTCAATAGACCGTTGGCTTCCGCCAATAGTCTTAAAACGATATTTTACATACCACATATTGACATAATTCTGTTAGGTTTAACTTCGTTAAGAAATATAATATCAATTCATAAATACACGACATTCTATTATATTTATTATCTAGTAGTTCTATGTTAATAATTGTGGATGAGTAAGGGTAAGTAAATGGTAAATACATAACTGTTGCTGATGCTGAAGTCATAAGATTTATCATTTTTTTGCAGCGTGGGCCATGTAACAAATAAACGTTTTAAATGTGTTTAGTATCAAGTCTGAATATTTTTGACATATAAGTTAAAAGTGCTATTTATTTTATATCAAATTAATATTTGTAAAAATAGCGCGTATTTCTAGATATATCTGTATATCTTCTTGTTTCTATAGCTAAATAAGGAGCAGACGTTCAATATTTTACCATTGCAGTCTGAAATTTTTAACCATAAAAATAAATAATAAGGAATATATAATAAACAATGCAAGGGCAAATGGAAACACCAACATCGATTTTATTCATACATAAACCAGTAATTGTTATAAAACGAGCATAGCGCAAGCGGTGAATTTATTACCTAATCGTATAACCAATTTAAAATGTTTTATGGCGTCTGTTTTGTCACTTTGTTACAAGGTGTCCATGGTGGTAAGTAACGTTTTACGGAAAATTGGAAGGAGTACATTGAATAAAGGCAAGTATTAAACGAACTAAGAACTGCATTAATTAAAACATGTATAATTGAAAGATATTTGCAGAATGGAAGATGCAGAGTATTTTTTTTTATATTCCAAAAGTAGTTACTGAAACAATCTTGTTATGACAAATACTGGAAGTTATATTAATTACGCATACTTTCGTTTAGAAAAACATTTAGTCAAGGGCAAAGAAACATTACAAACATCCCAGAAGGGCAAAGAAACATTACAAACATCCCAGAAGGGCAAAGAAACATTACAAACATCCCAGGGAAACTAGAAACATGACAAACATCCCAGGGAAACTATTTATCCGTGCTTTGCGATAGTCTATACATCCATAATTACAAATTACAAAGCAAGTCCATCACTCCCTGGGGTCTCCTCGGGTAACTCATAAACGATATGCATTTATTATCAGGTCGTTTGCACACTATTATAGTTATTACGAGTCTTTAAATGATCTTGAACTTTGTTTACTACTTATCACGCAGCTAAATTCCAATTCAAGGTTTTCATACAATAATAGAAGTTCATGCATTCTTGTGCTAGAATAAATGTTGATTGTACCAGGATGGGTATTAACTTGAAAATTGGATGATTCGCACATAATATATAATATTAGTTAAGTATAATCTGTAGAAAGATAGTTTTACACGTAAGTGAATTGTCTGTCAATGTTGACTCATCAAATCCCATTGTTGCTGCAGATTCATTATTTTTGTTACCTTACACATTTCTGAATGGGCAAAATGTATGATGATGTTATCTTCTTGTATAACGAGATATGTTACAATACAATATAAAACGGAACAGAAATAAACCTAAATGACTCAGCTTACGAACTCGTACTTAATTGCAACCGAGGTAATTAAACAACAATAACGTATGCATGTAGGGTCTTATATAGAATTTGTCAACGTGATACCTCAACCAAGACAGTATTTCATATAAGATGAAAAAATGAATGCATAAAATACATACACTTTCATTACAACAACAACAACAATGAGGACGACAACAACATAGACCTTTCAATATGAAATACTAGTAAAAGCGCAATTGTCTTTCGTGATATAGAACAATATACACGTGTTATTACTTTAATTTTCTACTACGGCGTATACATGTAAACTACTTCATCGTTTATCATCCAAAGAAAGCCCGTTGAGTAGCTTCATAATAATTTGAAATATAATGTGATTGAAATGGTTGAAAAAGTAGATATTGGCAGATATACAACATATTTAATCTAAGCTAAATAATCCAGGCTAAATAACCATGCTTATCACTTGCATCAGACTGATTGCACGGTGGACGGAAATGGCTATGCTTTACTTTCAATATACATATAACCCAATGAAATATATGAGAAAATAGCTGATCATATGATGACAACTTCACGAATTTGATGTTAGGCAGTATAAGGTTGATATGTGTAATCATAATACCATTACCTTCTGACTACAATGATCTTTGTTCAACCGTGAATGACAGAAAAGTACATCTGATCTATACAAGGTAAATGGTATTTGCAGTAGAAACTTTATAACTTGATTTTACATGCTTTTACCACTTTATGGGATATAATTAAATACACGAGCACTTCTTTCACAAGCACAAATACAAAACTCAATTTACAGATACAATGGCTCTGCAATAAACAATTTCAAATTAAGTGGCGAAAGTATCCTAGATATTAAAATGATTACATTAGGAACTATAAGAATGACAAATGACATTAATTCATAGAAACATTCAATGCATATACGTCTATATTAAAATAAATGTAAGTACAATAATCAATATGAGATTTTGATTATAACAAATCAACGAACAATTTAATACGTTAAACAAGATCACCGCCTACGGGTGCTGGGCGCTCGACTTTCTCATATTTGATAGTACTCTAGGTTTTTGTTTTTAGAATAAGGTTATCACTGCCATGAAGTATTTTGAAGTTCAAGTCAATACCTATTTTAGATATTGAGAAATTTGACCTAAAGCAAAAAAATATATGTTGAAAACAGGGCAATAACTCCACCAAAATCCTTGACGTAGTTACATCCTTTTGTCTACAGAATAAGTTTATCACTGTGATCAAGTTTTTTTGTTTCAAGTCAATACTTCTCATAGATATTGCGAAATGTGACCGAAAGCCAAATTTATATGTTTTAATAAAGGGCAATTACTCAAGCAAAACCATTGCAAGAGTTACTTTCTATTGCCTGCATAATGGGGTAAGCAATATAAACAAGTACCTTGAGTTTCAATTTAATGTCTTTGATAGTTATTGAGAAATTTTATATTGAGAAATTTTATATTTATCAAAACATGTAAAAAAAATGCTAAGTTTTAAGCCCAAACAAGGGCATATAACTCTGGAAATACAAATCACAGGTTTACCTGCCTTGTTTTGGAGTACCCTTTTGATAGTGAACAAGTATAAGAAGTTTCAAATGGACACCTTCGATAGTTTCTGAGAAATAGACTCTGATAAAAATTTAACCAAAACACTTAACCAAAAAACTTAACTAAAGCAAACGCTTACGCAGACGCAGACGACAGGGCGACGACAATCACTCGACTTATTGTCTTCGAAAAGTCGAGCTAAAATGAAAGTGGTATGACGCATAAGAACTAATGCCAATGACAGCGACCCTAAAATTGGCTCTAGTCTGCCATGTTGAATGAAAGTGCAAACTGTTTTTAGAAGAGAAACCTAATTTTGATGAGAAAGTGTAAACAAGGATAGGACCAAGACACAACATGTATAATAATAAATCGATTTCTTTTTCAAAATGCGTTAACCCTTTTTTCCATGATATATGCCAATATTATAAAACTTAATTACAGATTGCTGTCAGTGATTACTACCATTGAGACCATTTTGTAGACATAGCTAGTCTCTTTAGTGATATTAAAACATAAAATATATTTGTATAACACCATTTAAACAGGTTGGGAATGCATAATTACACACAAAGGTAAACGTGGTTACATAGCACAAAATCTGAAACAATGCTTATTTGAAAATATTTAATACTAAAACATGACAAAAGATCTTCCATCCATATACATGTTCGCTAATTACGGGGAGCTGAGGGAAAACAACAAACTAAAATTTCATTCTAATAGATCTTTTTTGTGTGAAAATGTGCCCGCTAGATGCTTTCTTAACAAATAATTGAAAAGAAAATATGCTGAAAGGCAATAATACATAAATGTAGAAACAATCATGATTACAACTTTGATAATTTTGGCAATATTTGAAAATTCCATAAACATTTAATATAAAAGATAATATCATAGTGAAAAGGTGAAGGCTTATTCATGTTTTATGTTTCCAATCTTTAAACACAAACTGCTATCGACTGTCATATACGCGCCTCTGAGTATTGTTTATGACTAAAACAGTAGTTTGAGCTTTGCCACTATGTAGACACATGTGTTATGTTTGAAGAAAAATAATGGTAAGTTGATATATGCATATACATATTTCTGTCGCAAGTGAATACTGCAAGGAACAAGAAGGTTATGGCGCAGTTGGCAATAGAGGAGACGAATGCGATGATACACAAAACATAATTATGTTAGTACCGTCATCGGCAGGAAATTTGTTCGGCAGTTCATCTCAATTAGAATATCGTATTCATTTATTATCTAGAAGTACTTTTTGTAAAAATATCAATTACCTAAAATCAATGTTTCGTACTCGCACAGAAATGATCATAACCGCTACTGAGTGGAGACGTACTAATTTTGGACATCAATTATAATAATTATTAATCAGTATATGACGGTTTTGAAGAACTTATGTCAAGAGCAAGAGAATATAGTTGTTAAATGAGAACCTTTATTCGAAATACTATGCAAAGATGCGTGATTGTTATATATTTATACGTGAAATGTAAACATAAATATTTGCGCTTTTTCACGTGACACTGACATTAGCATATAACAGATGAAATGCTGTAAAACAACAGTCATTATGTTCTGAAAATAAAACAACCTACGTATAACGTTGGTGCAAGTTTTACGTTGGATTTTTTATCAGAAGTTACGTAATGTCAAATAGAAACAAATGAACATAGCATTTTATTAAGCCGTTGATCACGGACATAACAAACAGATGTTAGTTTAACATGTTAGTTTAAACCAATTTATTTAAGCTCGATTGTGTCCAAAGAAAGAAGCTAATCGAGACAGTTTGAGTCCTTTTCCTGGGTAAAACCAGTACGTTGAATCTTTTGAGAAAGACCATTTGAAAGCCGCCTCCCAAGTGGGAATTAGAACTCACGATCGCGAGGCAGTCACCATATCCATTACACCACTGCGACCTCAAAGGACCTTGGCGATGTTCGTGCCATATACTGGAAATGTCTATTTTTATAGTTTGTTGCAGCAGTAATTTCAGGTCATTTGTCTGTAGTAAAATGTATTGTTGTAATTAGCTTATGTCATAATATAATTGAAGCATTGGTTGATGAAAGATATATGTTGCAAACTTTTTAGTATAAGTAAAACTTTCTAAGTCGTATTGGTCTCATTGGATGTACCAGTTTTAAGATAAAAACGTTCCCTTAAAACATATAAGTCAAATTATACTGACACATCATCAATATTTCTATTAATTTAAGATTTGTATTTGAAATAATAACCCATTTTCTGGACACATATACATAACACAAATGGTATTCCTTCTTTTTAATAGAAATTTAGGTTTTGGATGTCATGCATATATATACAGTGACCCAATACCATAAACGTTATGATAAATAGGCCATACTTTGGGTTCCTCGTGTTATGCACGAATATGATCAACGACGGAGCCTATATAATGTTTTGATTTCTATTGTTATAATGTTCAACATGAAAACAAACAGCCTACAGGGAATTGAAAGAGGAGTTATTAGACTTTTAAATTACGCCAGTTGATCGCAGTAATTACTGTGCTTGACACTTGACGCTCGTTTTTTGCTTTATTACACTCTTCAATTTCGAAACAATGCTGCTCAGTTCATAAATCGCGTTGAAACGTAGCATGTACATAGCGAAAAGTCTCTGCCATTTGTTTCGTTTTTAGTCAACATTGTTCCATGAAACGCCCACTAAAAGCATGTTCGTCAGATATCATTAGATAATTATCAATATTTCTCATGAATTACAACTTGTATTTTTTCCTTAGTAAAACAGTGATTATTTTGTATTCTTTGAAATTTAAAATCAGTTTCTGAGTGGGCTGTTAAATACTTCTTGTCAATATTTGTATATCCTAGCAAAGCAGTTTTTGTTCAGGCATGAATAATATAAGCTTGAAATTTATGACGTCTACAAACTGCGTATATGAAACTTTTACAATTAGTGTCATTCAAATTATATTGCATTATATTCTATATATCTATTAGTTTGTGTAAAATAAAAACAACAACAAAAAAAGAAGAAAAAAACAAACAAACAAAAGTGGACGACAATGATTTAAAAATATGAACATGAAGAATTGCTCTGTTTCAATGTAAAACAGTTAACTCTTTTTTATTTTACGTATAACGATCTCGTCTTGATTTTATTGATTAGTTAATTATTTTGTCGGAAATGATTTACTTTAATTGGCAACATTTTAAGCAACTTATGTGCATGTGACGGACATGTCATGAATGATTCATGTACAGTGTCATATTACGTTATTGTATAACATTTAAGTCTTTTTGCCTGTACTTGTGCCGAAAATTGTGATGCGTACAAATTGTCTAAATAACAATTTAAGGCCGGTGTATTGACTAGAATCTCATTTGCATAATGGTTACAATTATGCCACAATTTCGGTTACTCTTGATAGTCTTCAAATACCAATGTCTTTGAACTATTCATTCTATGGAGAATTATTTATTTAAATAATAATTAATAACATATGAAAAAGACTTCACGAAATCCCCCTAGGGTATATATATGGACGATAATGCTCCTTACGTTCACAAACTATTTATCCATAATTGTAGATTGTAGCTATGAATAGTTATGCATAATTATTATTTGCCAAATGTTCAACATATGCCTTTGATTAAAATGTCAGTTAGTATGAATGTCACGGCTTGTTATCAATCAGATATTCCACTTAGTATAACACATCAACGGACCAAGTTGATTGGATTGTCTCAGTTGTGCGAGTCATACTTTATTGGTACTATTTTCTCGCACAAGACAGAAGGGCAGAGGTAATGCATCTAAAACAACATGTCGGAACAAAGTAAAGAAAGTAAGCTTCATCAATAAAGTTATTCTTAACGATACACTACAAATAATTGATGTGTCGCCACCTGCCGTGCGTTCAACATGGAATAATCTTCGAAACAAATGGATGTGTCGAATACATTAATTAGAATATGCCTCTATTACACTTAGAAAACGAGTGTGGCGGTCTGGATGTTTATGTGATTTCTATCCATATAGTTACACATATTACGCCTTTACACATGCGTAATGTTCATACATGTTCGTTATTAAATGATAGGTAACTGATAAGCATGGTTGTTTGATACGCGATTTGAAAGTTGAATGCAGATAAGTAATAAAGCAGTCACTGCGCCATATCCACATCTAGTATTCTTTATTTCAAGCGTAAATTGAGATGGGTACATCTGACTAAGCTTAATGGTCTATAGAGCTAATTGACATAACAAGATATTTGTCAATGCATATGCCAATGTTAGAAGACACATTAGGCGATGTCCGCTAAATAAATGCCTATAAAAAATATAATAATGGCATTGTTGCTGTGAGATTCACATCGTATCCCAGTGACACTTTGAAGTTGAAAACCAACTTGTACAAAATAAATTTTCATTAGCCATTAAATTCTATTTTGATAAACAGTGTTGTTGAAATATCCTAATGTATTTAATCAATATTTTTAACATTCTACGAGAATATTCACTTGCAAATCCGTCAGATATTCGTACATTGTCAATATTTCTCATGGCTTAGGGCATATATTTTCCAATAAACTCAATTAAGAGACTCTTAGTATTATAAATATATATTGATAGAGGCATTATAATATGAGCTTTGTGAAGATCCAAACTAACAACAGTTGCAGAAGAAAGTACATGGTATATGAGGAAATATTAATCTCAACATCTTATAAAAAGAAGCTACTTTATTTCTATTCTTGATATTCGTCTACCTTAGCGCTACATATTGTGTTACCCTTTACTTTATCTTGTAAGATATTGTATAACTAAAGCAAGGTCATGATATATAACAGCGAAAACATTTATGACTTTACTGTCATAACAGCGAACGCGTTTGGAAAGTCAATATAAAAGATTACATCACACTGACATATTCAATGAGTTTTCATGCTTTATATTCCCAAAACAGAGCATGTTAGAAATGGAAAACTGCTATTAGATGTCATATCCGCGCTTCTGATTATTATTTATGACTCAAAAGTTCTTTTGGAATACATATGAGATTTACCAATATGCAGAAACATAAATCTCGCTTGAAATATGATCACATGTGATTCATTTAAAGCAAGAAGGTTTAGTCCAAGGAACCAAACACATATACCATGATGTACGAGCAAAAAATAACATAATTATGCTAGTGTCATACTATGTAGGTAGGACACTTGTTAATCATGTTATCTCTACCAGACATTTATAATATTCAATTATATATTTATGGTATTGTTTAATTACCTAGCGGCAAGATACGAAACAAAATGAATTTCTAAACTGACGAAGATGGAACGCCGAACAGAGCGGACAAAATAGTACCAATGAAATATGTATCTAATGTATTTCACACAACCAATGCAATGCATATAGGTAGTCTATATCTTTCAAAAGATGTCGATGCTATGTCAAATCACTCAGCAAAAAACGTTATAAACCAATAAATGTACATTTGTATTTGATGTAATATATCGTTTTCATGTTTAAAAAAAAAAGTCCAATATGAACAAAGAACAAATTAAACGAACATATCTATTTCGTACCATGTTTTACTATTAACATAATTATGTTCGAACCATCTTACTTACAGCTGGCAACTTGTGATGAAAAAGGTGCAAAAAAGGTATGTAATTTTATAAACAGTTTATTTGCCGGAGGGAAAGCGGTACGTATTACTTTTGGACATCAGTATTTGTATTAATCATTATATGCCAGTTTTGAATCCACAACTTATAATCTCTGAATAATATATACATGTTTAATGTCAGCACTTATTCGAGAAGCTATTCAACGACGCATGATTGTTTTATATTACAAAGTGCAATTTTAAATGTAATGTATGTACTTTTTTTTACCTTACACTGATCCGAGCGTATATAAGAGACAAAAAACACCCATGATCGTTTCTGCACGAAGAGTAAAACAATCTACTAAGTTAAAGCAAGTTACCCTAGACTTCATTTGAGATATTTCCGAAAATGTCGATCATAGGCACATTATTTTAGTGGTTTATCCAATCACAGCACACCTGAATTTATTAAATGACACTGTTTGAAATAAATAATATTAAAATGTTCCAGCAAATACTTGAAAGGTGTATTTAATTACTCTTACGTTACTCTGTTGGCGTACCTATTTTGAAAATTGACGAAAAAAACGTGTGTTCTGACATTAATTGTTGAAATAAGAGTTGAGTTTACGTTTGTATGATTTATATTACTACTGTTTACAACATGATAGCATTGGTCCATCCATATCTATTTTGCAAAATATCCTGGGAAAGTAAGAAATCCAAGTCATGTTGTAGAAAATGTTCAGGTTTTCGCGCAGGCCTGTATCTCTTGTCGGGCCCGACATGCCTTCAAAGCAGTTAGTCGTTTGCCGACACGCTTAAATAACGCCGACATGCATTATTTTTCAAAGCGACAACCCTTCATCCCTTTATCTAATTGCAAAAATCTTAAATCGATGGGCCATAAACGAACGCTTGCCAGAAACATTTAAAAGATTTCTTTATTATATTTACCTTTGAATTTTTCCCTGTAATTCCCTAATCCGCTTCACAAATTAACATCCAAAAATGTTAAAACGAATAATGTAATATAGAGCCTCATTTTAAACACAGTTTGACGTCTAAAACGTCATTTTGTTGACATAAATACTAACTGTGCAATTAAGCACGTGACCAGTCTATGCACGTTTTTCTTTTGCATGGCGACATAATTTTCGCAAGCTTTTGTAGCAAAACACGCTTTTTACATGGAGGTACATGTTCCTGTTTTATGTCGATTAATAACCGCGTATTCAAGTATTTAACAACCATCTTTTTGGGCTTTTAATATCCGCATGTAGTATAACTGATAACAATTGACGTTTTTCTGGATTCGAAAACAATAAATGAAATAATAAAGGTTTTGAAACAACTAGCGGTCATGACATAATTTCAAGGCGGATAAAGCTAGGCTTTGTGAGTGGGGTCGAGCATTGCGGTCACTTAGGTCGCCGCCGGAATTTAGGGTATTGAGGCCGATTTCGTGCAGGTTAGGTCGAGCATTGCGGCCAGTTAGGTCGCAACCGGAATTTAGAGCATTTCGGCTGATTTCGGGCAGGTGGGGTCGAGCATTTCGGACGATTTTGGGCAGGTGGGGTCGAGCGTTGCGGCTGATTTAGGCATGGGGGGTCGATCGGTGCAGCCGTTTTTGGGGAGGTGGGGTCAGACGATTTTGCGAAGGTGGGGAAATGGAGCGGCCAATTTTGGGAGGGGGGAGGGTTGCTAAGTGAGCGGATTGGAACAATCTCCGATCTTGGGGTGGGTGGAGTTTTTTTCGTGCGGGGGAATGTCGGGGATGCAGACATGCCTTCAAGATATTATGCAGGACACCCTGAATGTTTCAAGATAAAACAGATGTTCTTAAAATAATTATAATAGATTATACCAGCACATAATCAACATTTGTAATAAGGTCAAACCTGTATTTGCAACGGAAACTCATTTTAGACCCATAAACACAACACAAATGGTATGTTTTCTTTAAATTGACATTTAGGTTTTGGATGTCATGTAAATGCATACAGTGTTTGTTTGTTCGGATTTTTCGCCGTATTCAACAGTATTTCAGTCATATAACGGCGGTCAGTTAACCTATTCACACTTTTCCTGGGTAACTGGTTTACCAGTACTACAGTGACCCAATACACAAAAAAGTTATTATATATAGGCAATGGGGTTTTCATGTTACGCTCGAGGATAATAACCGATTACAACTTTATTATGTGTATTTTGATGTGCAATAATGATCCACGGGGAAAAAATGAAGTTCATTTTAAGACGTCGTTAGACTGTAAAAGTACTGTTCTAGACATTCGTTTATTGCGACTTATTGTCTTCCTCTGTTTTAAACATAATTTAAGCAATGCCGTTTAGAGCAATTTTTTGTTTCAAAAAGGTTAGCAATATTTGACTTGTACATTGCAAAATGTCACTTAGCCAATATGCCATGTACTTAGTCAACATTGTTGCAGGAAACCTTCACTTGAAACCATGTCCTGACGATTGCATTAGATCAGTATCAATATTTCTCATGATTTATCAGTTGTATTTGCAATAACATTTCCACCAAAAAATGCTTATTATAACATTGAATATTTTGCCATCTTTGATATTTAAAACTAGTTTCGGATGGGCATGTTGTACTTTTCCTGAGAACAGGGACAAAATTACATTAGAATGTATGACGTCGAACGTCAATAAACTGTTCTTGAAAATTAGATGTACGATTCTCCACGACGACTGTTATTCTCTATAATTGAAAGAAAAACAACAACAACAATATGCATCTCCCGTTGCATAATCAGAAACTATTATACTACAACGGATTGTCTTTTATTAAGGGTCATCTAAGCTAAGTGTCTAGGGGCAACACGGTACACAAACACAGATATTCGAAACAAACATAAAACATGTAAAACAATTATTTAAACTGAGGTCAGCTCAAATGCAACGCATTGTGCATTTAACTAGTTAAAATGGAACGCCACACTTACCAGTTACCCCAAATTAAGCAATATACACGAAACACATTGGAATAGTCTTTAAAAATGCCTGTTAGCATTGCACAGAAAATGGGTTGTAGCTGTGATATTCCTCTCCGTGAAGTATTTTTTATGTGGAATAAGTTAGTTGAAATGGCCATTAGCTTCTACAAGAATACACTTGAGATTCGCCAGTATGAAAAATCATTGCAAGTGATTAATGTTTTCTTTCAAGGCTGAGCATTTAAATTTTTAGAAACTTGTTTCATCAAAAGGAGAAAGGGTCATATTAAACATCCGACATATATATGTTTATGACTAAAAGCTGGTCATGTTACCAAACAACATATTTGTCGCTTTGTCAGCAATTGTCTTAAAACATGTTTTAAAGACAACTGCACGATAAGTTGTAATGGCCCTGTCACACTGTGGCAAATATGAGCTTCGAGTTTTGTAGGAGTTCGGACGAGTAATTACTCGCCGTAAAGTGGACAAGTTGGTAACGAAATTGTTTTCTCTTTGATATATTAGTACGATATGCGTACATTATCTTTTCGCCAATCGAATTGTCGTCGAAAATATACGAATGTGGCCGAGTCTTTACGACTTGTGACGACATGTGCACGAGCAGATGTCGTAGGCAAGTCTCAAAGACTTGCAGAAAACTAGTGTAATGTCGTAAAACGATAATGCACGACGAAACGTTATAACAAGGGAAGACATGTTTACGGAATGTGTTTGAGAGTGGGCGAGATTCCTTCGACATGTCTTCGACACGTGTGCAAGAATAAAAGTTGCCGAGAAGCGGGAAGAATTTGAAGGGTTTAAACTTGGCGAGTTCTGGCGACATAAGAAGACATAAGAAGACATCACTATGAGATAGAACGACATGTATACAAGATCTACACGACAACAGGCGAATTACGGTGAATGACAACTCGCCAGAACTCGTAGCTCAAATTCGCCACAGTGTGCGGGAAACCACAACATGTTGTACTATATTTTGGTATGTATAAATAGCTTCTGGCTGTAATTATGCCTAGAAAATGTGACAATTACCAGTCTACAAAATAACACGTCAAGGCTGGTGAACAATCTAATCTAACACCTGAGTCAATTGCATTATTACGCATACTGGTTACAATTATTCGGCACATATGGTCATCGATTTTAAATCTTAGTCACTCAGAATATTTCTAAGTAGATTGGCCATAACGTAATTATATTGTTCTTACTATTAAAATCATGTAGTCTCATATGTATCAATTAGATTCCAATTTCATCTCATCCATTTAAGCAATGAATGCACTTAGACATAAGTACAGATGATGCTTACGTTTCGCTGAATCCGTTCGTCACCTAAATGCTGCTAGTCATATTAAACGCCGGGGTGCACTTCTCTGATTTTGCGGGGTAAAGCAATTAACCTACATTCGGAGAGTGGGCTGAGCTTATCAGACAGTGATGGGTAATAAGAGCAGTCCTTTTGTAAACACGGACACGTGTTTGAACAAGAGAGCAGGACTAGTGAAAACGTATCCCATTGACAACTATGCAACTTTCTGTAGTTGAAAAATTCTTCTCCTGCCATCTATCAGATGAGAGCACCCAGGATGTAAATACTTAACTGAGTCAGCAGCTTTCTACTGACTGTGTAAAGTTCGTGACCTTTTTTTGAAAACAAGGGTAAATAGCGTTTTACAAGCATTCATTTTTTATATGCAAAGAGCTTATCTGTTAACCAACTTGTGTGCCAAATTTCAAAGAAAACTAATCATTAAAACCAGAGAAATTCTAAAATTTGTTTTCATCCTTCTGCTCCTCACATGCCAGTGTGTAACTGAAGGGTACACATTTTCTATACCTCTTGCCCTTTTATACTGTTACCCCGTTGTTTAAGCGAACAATCAAAATGCATTTATAGAAGTTCAATATCGTACATTAAACTGAGGTCACCGTACAGTTGTAGAACAAAAAATCAGCATTCGAATATGCTGTCCTAGCTACTGGGCAAAATAAAGAACTCTAGTTCACCAGACCCGTGTGTGGTTTTTATTTTGTTTTCGCATTAACAGGCAACATAATGAGGGACATGGATTGCACGAGAGTCTACATGTGGTTCCCGATGACCTTGCGGAGTTGCTGCAGCTCCGTCGTGAGAAGTTCTGCATTGCCGTGTTTGGACTGAAATAGAATATAAATTTTCCATTTCTGTAGACAAAATGCAGGCATAGAAAAATGACACAAAAGCATAGCATAAAAACTCGAAAAATTATAATATCATAACATTAGAAAACGAAAAATTAAAATATCATAACATAAGAACACGAAAAATTAAAATATCATAAGAACAAGAAAACTTAAAATATCATTAAGAACAAGAAAAATTAAATATCATTAAGAACACGAAAAATTAAAATATCAACTTTTAAGTACTAAACCGAATGATGAAAATTCTTCAAGACAAAACAAAATATAATATAATTAAAAACTGGATTCACCGTCTTCGAACGCTCCATGCAAAGCTTTAGTTGTTAAAACCATTTTACAGATATGCTTTCCTCACACCTCGCACAGAATTACTCAAAAAACACATACATGTAAATAAAAATTAACCTCATGTAGCATTGCAATTCAAATTAAATAGTAACAAAATCGAATATTGATCCAGTTGAATTACAGTTCAGTACCCAATGGCTCGACGTTAACCAGACTAACAGAACAGCAATTTTCTGAATCACGATGAACTATCACATTACTGAGAAAATGAAGTTAAACGGATGAAATGACTGAATTTTAAAATACATTTTAGGAGGAAATTAATAGTACACTACCTTTACATTATATCAACAGTTATCAACTCAGCATTATCAGAATTATTATTTGTTTTGACGTGCATTTTACAACTCGGCTTAATCTGGCGAATATGTATATTCCACCCCCATGTTTTAACTGCTCATCTCGTTAACATCAACGTTTGTGTTTATGAACACCGAATACTTAAGTAACTGTTGTAACATGTGCTAAAATATAATACAGATGACCTGCAACTTTCAACACAAAGTTCTTAGATGTTGTTTTCAACCTGAAACAGCCAATTTATAACATTTGGTTAAACATTAAAATAGGCCGAAGAAAATATTTTGATATAACATACAAACAACAAATACGTCTGCCCAACGGGCTATTAATTCCATGGCTTATGGTTTATTTAAATGATACTTTATAGCAACAAGACTCCACGAAGTCTCATCAGGGTACCTTCATGGACGTCATGCTCCGAACATTCACATATTATTTACCCATAATTATAGTTCTGAGTAGTGATTAGACGGTCCTGAACTTTTATGTTCATCATATGCATTGATTACATTTACAGTCATTATTATTATTATTGTATCGCCTATGAATCATGTGAATGGCCATTATTGTCCCTGAATTTCCTTGAAATAAGTTCAAGGCTGGGCGCAAAGGTCACCGACGTCCAATAAATGATATTTTGACGCTGAATTAGTATGATCTGAATGTTGAAAGGAGTCGAACTGATGGCGATTTGAAACACGGATTTACCATTATCAAAATACAGAAATACGCTGCCAAGCCTTGCTTTCAGTAATATTTTCTAAATAGAGAACACAACATCACATGGAAATTGTCTTCATCGTGTAACTTTACCAGCAACACTTCTGAACGCAGTAAGTACATAATATTATAGTGTTTACGTGGTAACGCGTAGTTGTGGCAGGACAGCTCAATCAATAAAGTTATTCTGCCGAATTGCCTGCACATAATTGATGTGTCGCAATCCGCTCAATTTAGAGTTAACATCGAAACAAACGGGTGCGTTGAAAACATTATTTAGATGTGCACTCCAAGGATGACAAGCTATTTTTTTTTAAATCTAAATGAATTGAAAATAGTATTTAAAAAGCATAAAGTCCCTCATTCATATGTTACTTAAAACCGGAAACATTCCTATACATAAGTGTTGCTATTCAGTGACAAGAGCTTTAAATACACAGCTTTAAATCAGTCACGTTTCAAAATACAGTTTACAATTAATAGCTATCATCGTTCTTTGTTGCAGGCTTAACTTTTCATTTCGCATGTACCATTATCAATTACCACGCGATGAACCCATGACGATAAGAACAGTGCAAATTACTATTGAAATAAAATATGAACTGTAATTATTCTAACATACTACATTGGAAACTATTTTCCTATTTTTATCTTTATCTACACTGAAGACGAGTGTTTATTTATTGCACACTTTTCCGCAATAAATACATGATGCATTACTTTTACAGATGATTGTTTGATATCAGCTTTGATGGTTGATTACACGGTCAGATAACATGTCGAAACGTCATGGTATCAATTTAAAGATGAATCTTCCTCTTCCAAAAATTGTAATGTCATGTTACTTCTAAAAAAATGCATCTCGCCTGAATGCAGACGCGGGTAGAAAACAGGGTTTCGGCAGTCATTTTTTGACAAAAGCCCCGTACCACAGTAAACACACCTTTCAATTTAGCCTCCAATGAAATACACACAAATGTTCCAGACAAACATGGGATATAAGAAATCACCACAAAAAGCATGTATGAGATTGCTAAATGGCTTTATACCAGAAGAGAAGAGGAACTCGTTAGTAATAGGCACTACTGTCGAATGGACCACGGAAGGATACACAATGATTTATTGGTATCTAACTTTGTGCAGCTGCCGTATGCCGTCCGTAGGCAATCGTAACAAATCGCCTTAACCTGTGAACAAATCGTACAGAACCCGTAGAAATCCATGTGATATTCGTATAAGTCTAATCACCATTTGCCTTTGTCCGTATGGTTATCATATTGATGTCGTGCAGTGGCCGGAACTGATTCGTACAAATCGTATTAAATACGCAACAAATCGTAACTCATCGATGCGTACAAGCAAAAACTCCAATTATTTTATTTAAAAACTCGTGCTGAAACTCGGCGATTGACGGCGATTTGCAATTCATAGTATATCGCCGCAAATCGCAGATACATTCGTGACCATGTGACTCGCGGTATAAGTGATGGTCGTTATGTTTCTAAACAAATGCTTATGAAAGTATAATCACCGTATTGTTGCAGTAAGATTGATATCGAATTGCAGTGACATTTTGGAGTTTAAAACCAACTTAAAATAAATTGAACCTTAGTCTTAGCCATTGTAGTCAATTTCGATAAACAGTGATGTTAAAATATCCGAATATATTTTAATTAATTAGTTTTGAATGTGTTCACTTGAAATTCCTACAATTGTTCGCTAGGACGTTATCAATATATATCATGGTTTATGACACATATTGTCCGTAAACACTCAATTAGGAGTCTCTTAGTGTAATAAATATATATGATAGAGGTACTATGATATCATCGTTTACAACCATTATTCGAACAAGAAAGTGCATGATATATGAAGTCATAATAATTCAAACATAGTATGAAAAAGTAAGCTACTTAGTTATATGCTTGCCATACGTCTGTAGCTCGGACACTCATTTACTCTATAACCATAAATTACGCGCTTGAATTATTTCTAATGTTTATTTACTCGGTTTTGTTCGTGCACGTGTGTCACATGTTTACTGAAACCGTAACTGTATTTTCAGTGAAATATGACTACATCGGTTGTAATCGATTCCAGTACGGAAACTTATTTATTTATTGATCGTAACAAATTTGTACTATTGATCGTGTTTCTATTGTGCGATTTTATTGACCTGGCACTCATGAATATTCCGTGTATTTTCGTTAATATATTTTAAGCTGCTAACCCAGATTGGAGACTCAGACATGAATATGTATTTATTAAATCCTTACCACATAACAGTTGATACTGCAGTGCAGTGCTAAGTACGCAAAGTTTGTTAGCACGATGTTTTGGGTTCAAATCCAATAACAGGCACTTTTAATTTATTCATTTATTTATTTATTTTAATTTATTCAATTGATCATTTGCTGATGTCATTACACGGAATCTCATCATCAACCTCGAATCTATCACAGAAGAGAGCTGCATCGATACTGCGAGCAAATCACAGGATAAATAGAATACATGGTACGTGCCGTGAAGGAGAAAGTTTATCCGGTTCGGCCCGTAAATAAAAATAGGGTTTACTAAAGCCCGCCCTATCTTCATTTTCTAAGCCTCACCGGATAAAGTTTCTCCATCCCGGCACCTACCATATATTCTCTATATTCATGCATAAAGCTCAGTTTCAGGTCAATGTGTCCGACCTATGCATAAGAGATATTCACCGAGTACTGGGTTACTTTTGAATTTATCTTGCAAGATATTGTAAAACTAAAACGAGTATAATGCAAGGTCATGACATCTGAATGCAAAAATATTAATGTTTTTACTTTGATAATAGCGAAGGCGTTTAGAAGTCAATATCACACTGACACTTTAAATGATTTTTAATGATTTATATTCCCAAACCAGAACATGTTCAGCATTATAAACTGCTATGAAATGTCATATCCGGGCTTCTGATTAGTATTTATCGTTCAATACATCAGAGATTTGCCAATATACAGAAACATGCTTGAAATAGAATCACATCGAGGGTGGCAAGCCAGAAGGTACCAGCTGCCAATTAAAATCAATAGCAGTCGATAGCCTTCCTGTTTTCAACTCTCCATATGTAATTCATTTTGAATCCAGACGGTTTCTAAACCAATGAAAATGATGAAAGGCTGACTAGCGTGGATGCGATAGTACAAATGAAGTATGTATCTAATGTAGTTAAGACAAGACAAACAAAAACATGTAGATAGTTAATATTTATTCAAAAGATGCCCATGCTATGTCAAATTATTCAGTAAACATTTACGTCATAAACAAATAAATGTACATTTGTAGTAGTGTGATAAATATTTTCTGCCTGGCTTTATTTTCCGTCCAGCCGTACAAATAGCTGCATGTAAACTTGATCTGGTGTTGTATGGCTTATCAACAATAGTCGGATTACTTAGGTGTAGCTAGAAATTGGTTGATAAACAAACAAAGCAGGGAGAGAATTACAGATAATAAGGGCATTGGGACATTAGGAATTTGCTAGAAAATTGTTAGTTTAGGAGAGAGCCAGATCTTGATTATTATTCTTACCTTTGGTCTCATTGTTTAAACTAGAAGAACTGATTGTAAAATAATTATTAAACGTTGTGAACTATTACCAAGAAATATTTGTGGACTATGTTAACCAGTTTGGATTTATTATAGTGTGCATAACAAAGTGGACATATTGAAATTATTGGACAATTATGAAATGTGAATACCAGGATCAGTGACTTTTTAATGAATGTGACTTTATTTTGTTGGATTACCATTACATCATGTATCTTTGTACTTCATTAAAATAGTGTTTTAGTTTGTACAAGAACATATATTTCAAATAAGTTTTGTGCATGTTGCTGGATTCTTTGTCTCTGTTGCTGTCACGTAACATTAGATATTATACATCGGCGTCTGATTGTTTTAATGCCATTTCAATGTTTTATATAAAAACATGACATTTTAAATGAAATGTCGGCATCGCCTTACCTGATACTGCTATTAGCGTATATAAGATAAATATAAACAAAGCGAAACTCCAGTTGCGACAGCAGGAGAGAACTCTTATTAGCAGCCCGAGGTCCTTTATTTATGGCAAGTGAACAACTGCCAAAAACAGTGCACAGGACATCACAAAACCACATAACAAACACAAAAAGTACATGAATAAAACTGGGGTCACCGCCTTGGAACGGTAAATGCAAAACATTGTGGGTTTAAACCGGTTTATGTGCGCACGAACCTCACAATTGTTTCAGAATAATTCACAAAACATGTATGTGTAAATAAAAATTAACCTCATAGCATCACAATTCAAATAAAACAGCAATAAAAGAGAATATTATTCAATTTAATTACCGTTTAATTACTCAATGGCTAGATGCAAACCAGAGCAGCAGAATTGCAACTTTCTGAGGCACGATAAAATGAAACAAAAAACAAGTATTAACTACATCTCGTATTTTAATAAAAAGCTTAAATTTCAGGAAGAAGCCGTAATGTTGGGTGTAAAAAGCCAGATTACATAGCTTTGTTGTATATGTTTATTTTAAACTGAATACACAAGGAATGTTTCTCCACGGAAAACAAACGACATACGTATAGAGTTAAAACAATTTACCTCTGACTTCGTCATATACGTTTCTGCAAATGTCACAGGCAAATCATCAGCACAATATTATAGTGTTTTATCCCAGCATTGCACACGTGTATCATATTAAACAGTTTAAAATATAAATGTTAATGTCTTAATATTCCAACACATACCGAAAACATGTATTTAATTACTTGTATGTTACTCTGCTGACGTACTTATTTTGAACATTTACCAAATTAAACGTGTCATACGTGTATAACAATTAGTGTTACATTGCAGTAAGTCCACTTTTGTATTAATTTAATTTATAATGTTTATAGAATAATAGCATTAAATCATCCGTTGATTTAGGAAGAAACATATCTTTTCCGAAATAACCATTGTAGGTAAAATATCCAAGTATTATTGACAGGTTTTGAAGAACATCTTACAAGTATATAAAGAAGTGTTCTTAAAACAAGTCTGTCAAATTATGCTATCACACCATCAATATTGTTCATAATTTAAGGCCGTATTTGCAACAGAAACTTATTTTCTAGAGACAAAACATAACAAAAATAACAGGTTTTGACATGCAAATATACACACGGACCCAATTCTATAAAATCTATTATGTGCAGGCGATATAACTACATTGGGTTCATGATGTTTAGCATGAGGTTTATTAACGATGTAGACTATATTATGCCTATTTCGATTTGCGTTCATTTCAAGAAGTTGTTAGACTTTTAAATACTTTTATTATTTTTTTTAGTAGATTCCCAATGTCACGTGTACGTTGAGAGTCTCTTAGCCAAGTTGTCATGTACTTAGTCAACATTGTTACAGGAAACCTTAACTTGAAACCAAGTACTTTAAATAACCTTTAGATCAATATCAATATTTCGCATGATTTATCGGCTGTATTTTTCAAAGAATATTCCATCACGGTATACTGACTAAACTATTGAATATGTGCTCTCCTTGAAATATGAAATCAGGTTGCGATGGTCATGTTATACATGTTATATTTTCTTGTCAAAACGTTTTAGAGAACAGGAATAATATTACATTTAAATTTATGACGTCGAACGTCGAAAATTGTACTGGAAAATTATGTGTATGTTTCCCACGATGACTGTTATTGAATTATATTCTATATGTCTAAATGTGTGTGTGGCAGCAGTCCTTATACAGTAGACCATCTTTATATTATGGATTAAGTTAGTGTTAGTGCCATTTCTTTGTCTTTTATTTAGCGTTATTTACTGTATTTATGGTTAGTGTCCAGATGGATAAACATACAGCACAACAAGGAAGATGGAAACAAACATAAAAGTAAAACAATTATCATAATTGGATCAGCACATTGTGTATTTAAATGGTTAAAATTTGACACTACACCTCACATCTCGACCGGAATGAAGCAATATACACGAAACACACTGGATATTCCTTTAAAACTGGATTTTACATACATTCCATAGACAATGGTCTGTAGCTGTCATATTTCTCTCCGTGAATCATGGTTTCTGTTGGATTGGTTAGTTGAAATGGAGCTTCTTCTTGAATAAAATAGATATTTAAATAATGCTCACATACTGCATGCGATTTATGTTTTGTTCAACGTTGAGCATTTACATCTTTATAAATGTGTTTAATCAAAAGAAGAAATGATAATATTAAACATCCGTCGCAAATGTAAATGATCCAAAACTTGTCACGTTTGAAAGCAAGAGTTTGAGCGAAAAACATTATAAAATATATGTATTGACATATTCCAAAAATACGTGGATATGTATTATTTCCGTAGAATTTGACACTAAGCATTTAGTTCGCAAATGCATATAGTTCCTTGAATTCGTAATTATGCATGTTATCATTATCATCAATACTAACGAAAGAAGTACCAACGCACGTATTTTTGTCGTTTTGACAGCCATTGTTGCAGTAATGACTATTGATCGAAACTTCTATTTTGTGTTGACCAACAATGAAGTTGTGATCGAAACTTCTATTTTGTGTTGACCAACAATGAAGTTGTGATCGAAACTTCTATTTTGTGTTGACCAACAATGAAGTTGTGATCGAAACTTCTATTTTGTGTTGACCAACAATGAAGTTGTGATCGAAACTTCTATTTTGTGTTGACCAACAATGAAGTTGTGATCGAAACTTCTATTTTGTGTTGACCAACAATGAAGTTGTGATCGAAACTTCTATTTTGTGTTGACCAACAATGAAGTTGTGATCGAAACTTCTATTTTGTGTTGACCAACAATGAAGTTGTGATCGAAACTTCTATTTTGTGTTGACCAACAATGAAGTTGTGATCGAAACTTCTATTTTGTGTTGACCAACAATGAAGTTGTGATCGAAACTTCTATTTTGTGTTGACCAACAATGAAGTTGTGATCGAAACTTCTATTTTGTGTTGACCAACAATGAAGTTGTGATCGAAACTTCTATTTTGTGTTGACCAACAATGAAGTTGTGATCGAAACTTCTATTTTGTGTTGACCAACAATGAAGTTGTGATCGAAACTTCTATTTTGTGTTGACCAACAATGAAGTTGTGATCGAAACTTCTATTTTGTGTTGACCAACAATGAAGTTGTGATCGAAACTTCTATTTTGTGTTGACCAACAATGAAGTTGTGATCGAAACTTCTATTTTGTGTTGACCAACAATGAAGTTGTGATCGAAACTTCTATTTTGTGTTGACCAACAATGAAGTTGTGATCGAAACTTCTATTTTGTGTTGACCAACAATGAAGTTGTAAAGAAAGCACGATTTTATTCAGACGATTGACCAACCAACTAATTTGAGCGGATATCATCCTGCAATAGCCTGATATGGATGAAATGACACAAGTTGTATTGAATAGTATATGTTTGATTAACTAAGCAATTATTTATATAGTTTGTTTTGAAAATATTTACGTACGTGTGTGTGACTTACCCGATATCAATCATGCTGACAATATTTTGTACTATATTACGGTATATATAAATGACTTTCTGGCTGTATTTATGTCGAGAAAATGTGACAATAATCATAATAAAACAACACGAGTCAAGGCTGGTGAAAAATCTTGATGTTTAGTTGATTACGACATTTCGGATAATGGTTACAATTTAGCGGAACTTATGGTCGGGCAACGTTTTTAAATCTTAGTTACTGAGGAAGTATTCAAAGTACATAGGAAATAACGTAACGAAAATGTACTATTAATATTAAATAGTTTTCACATCGATTTTCATAATTGCATTTAGATTTACAGACATAGTGTGTACGTTCCCTTGAATCCGTTTACGTTTCTGTGAGAAAATATCAAAATGAAATCCGTGTTGTCACTTAAATGCTTGTAGTTTATATTACTCACCTAATGAAAATGTATTTATAGAAGATCAATATCATACATTTAACTGAAAGTTCAGCAGGTTCGACAGTTCTAGAACAAGACATTAAAATATGCATATTATGAAATCCAGTCGTATTTTTATTGAAGAAACAGGTTACAGCATAATGTTGTAACTCAGATACAAGTAGTTGTGCAAATAATGAACTGTATACTCATGTTAAGATATAAATTGCAATTGAAATTAAATAATGATAAAAGATAATATTAATTCGATTGGATTACACAATTAATTACTCGATGGTTTAACGTTAATCAGAGTAAAATAATTGTGTCGTGATAATCGCTAAAAATTTGAATGTGAAGCTCGTTTATTGCACTTTTCCATATTTTAATCCAATGGTTTGATTTTTCACCACTTTTACAACTTTTATAGTAGCAGCGTTTGTATTCATGAACGTCAAATGCTCATCTAATGATAGTAACCAGTGATAAATACAATAATTATGATCTGCAATTATATTAAACCCACTTTTATTTTAATAACCTACCTAAAGAAGACAATGAATCATTTAATTAACCATTAATCGGCCTTAGTAAATGTTTTGATATAACATATTAATAAAAAAACTCTTCGTAAATACGTCTACAAAGACCAATGCATACGTGATGTTAATTCCATGGTTTATGGTAACTTCAATAATAACTTATTACACCATATATATTTACAGGACATGCTCCGTACATTCACATACTATGTACCCATAATTATAATTCTGAGTAATGATTAGATTGTCCAGAACCTTGCCCAATGTTCGACCTATGCCTAGATTATAATGACAGTTATTTGTATGATAATTGTAGCGCCCATGATTCATCTTGATGGCCATTCTTGTCTCTGAATATTTTTGAAATAGGTTATTTCAAGGTTAGGCGCAACGGTCGCCGAAGTCCAAGAAACGATATGCTTATGCCAAATAGCATGATCAGGGCCCGTATTCACCAACCTTTTGTTAGACTTAAGAATAAAGAATAGACTAGGACTCAAGAATAAATAGCTGTTCGTTTGCTAAATGCTTGGTAACAATATTGCTAATGTCATAATAAATCGTTCTTAATAAACAATGCTGTAATTTGATGTGGTGAACAACAAGTAAGATTCAAATTAACAGCATTCTTAGAACAAACAGTTTCAAGAATAGTCTTTATTCTTAGTCTTAAATCTAAGAATTAGTTGGTGAATACAGGCCCTGAATGTTGACGGGAGTGTAAGTGTATATTTTTCAATTGAATTTTCTAATCTAAATATCAAGACGGGGATTTTAGCACGTTTTTCCCATTCCGAAAATTGAACAAAAACGATACCAAGCCTTCGTATCAGTAATATTTACTACATGAGAATAAAACACCACATGGAAACTGTCTTCATTGTAAGTGTCACTTTTACGTTGGTAATGTTGGTAATGTTTTTCCGCACAAGACACAAAGATATGCATAGGTGTTAAGCAACAGTTCTGAACACAGTAATTACATAATATAATTACGTTACTAGATCACGCAAAACAGAAGTCGCAGAAGGAAAGATCCATTAATAAAGTTGTTCTGAACAAAACCGACACGTAATTCATGTGTCGCAATCCGCTCTTCATTCAATATAGACATATCATCGAAACATATGGGTGCGGTAAATACATTATTATCGAAACACATTGGTGCATCAAATACATTTCTAGAGGGCGATTCTAATGCACTTAGAGAAGGACAAGCTTGTGTTTATATCGGCATTTTTATCTCAATGAATAGGCAAATCATTAAGTCCTTCATTCACATGTTACTTAAAACCTAAAACATTCACATATGCAAGTGTTACTATTTAGTAACAAGAGCTTTCAATACATAATCAGTAACGTTTAATAATACAGTTTTCAATTCATCACTATCATCCCTCATGCTTAACCTTTCATTTGGTATGTACCACGCGATTAACTCATACAAGAACACTGCAAATCAATTTTGAAATACAATATGAACTGATAATATTATAACAGACTACGTTGGAAACTATTTCTCTTATAATTATCTGTATCTATAGTGAAGACGAGTGCCTATTTATTGCACAGGAATAATTTCGACTTTTCCGCAGGGTATACATGATGTATAACTTTAACAGGTGATTGTTTGATATCAGGTATAATGGTTTCCACATACGGTTTAAGGCAACTTTGTATTTGAAAGATAAAACCATACATAACATAACGTTCAAACATATCGATTAGTCACCGCCTTAGTTTAAGCTGAACTACTTTAAGCCGAACAGCGTTATATTAATTTCAGGCATTCCCAAACGGTATCGAATGAGACCCAGAAGGGGAAAACAAAGTTTTCAATAATAACAAGTTTTGCAGAACAAAAGATGTCTGTGTCATTTATAATGTAAATATATGTTTTATTTTCTTAAAGACTAAAATCAGCATGAATGTAAGAAATAACAACTTTATAATTGCATATCGTATAACACTTACGTATAACGCTGTATTAAGATTAGTAAACAGGGCGTATGCTATTTACCATGTACAAAGAGTGCGTCAGAAGCGGAACCCTTGAGAACTAGTTTATAGTTGTCATTTAAACCGAAAATATCAGTTAAAAGAATTTAATATGGCACCATATTCATTCGTACGTCTTTCAGAAGAAATAATTCATATAAAAACGACGCAAAGTCGGAAATGCGTAAAATGCGATATTATAAATTTAATCCACAATAAGCAAATATAGTATCACCTTGTAAAATGTATGAAAACACAATGACTGCTGTATGCACTTCTTTTTTTTCGAAAAGCAAGAATGCAAATATTTGGACATTATGCTGATGTCGATTAAATGTCTAATAACGCCATAAATAGTAGTGAACGTCTCAAGAATGGCAATAAATAATATGCATTTTGAGAGTGTCCATAATGGACGGGAAATGTAACTATGTAATGGTTAATCGATGACCGGCTGATAAACTCTGTTCATGTCTTTAAATCAGAGAAGAAGAAAATCACGAATATGTGCCAGTACTTCAGATCTACTTTTTAATGCAATTTCACATTACCATATATTGAGACATGTTTGTATTATTATTATTTGTGTAATACTTGTAAAGACACAATACTTCTATTTCAATTTAGGCATTAAACTTAACATGATCATGGGCTCGAAAGTCCTTAAACGGGGACGTAAGCGCAGTAGCCCCTATGCATTTCTATGAACATAGTATCTTTTTGCGTAGGTTTAGTCATTTGTATTTCTAACTGCATTCAATGTGTAATATATCAGTCTGTGTTTATAATCAGACACTACATATTGAAATGATTATAACCATAGAAATACAAAGTGATTGCGCTTACAGACAAATATAAATGTAGATAAATTCATCACACTTGTTGCCACTATAATAAACAAGACGACGACAATAATCACGTTACATCAATACATCAATCATTTGCACAATATTCGAAATAGAAAAAAAAGAAGAAACGCATAGAGTAAATTAGAAATGAACAAAACGATAGTGTCGTTGCGTTATCATGTTCGGTTCGTTGACGTCACGATGTAATAATTTTCATTAATTGGATGGACACATAACATGTATCATGTCCAAACGAATTAAGTAAAGTTAACGTATTTGTACATGCATATATGTATTCCATAACAGCCACATTAAGATGTATTATTTTATTGCATGTGTGTTAAGCAATAGCAAGTCTTATTACGGTTACTCGTGTTTTAGGTTATGAAAAGTATCACATTTTGGAAGGTATATAGCATTAAAATGTATATCATCACCGCGTAGACCTCGTATCTCAAACCTACACATATTTGTTATCCTCCATATATTTGAAGGGATAAGGAATTTTAAATAGATACAGTGCACATACTTTAGACTGCACGCATGTAATGTTTGCTTATCACTAAATAAAAAAAGAAATGATGAACGTCCCAGGGTTTGTTAAAATTGCTGTGATTTTTTAACATTAACATCAACATTGGAAATACATGGAATGTATCATAAATGGTTCACAGTAATGTTTTTAAAGAAATTTAATGTATTGGACACTCATTTTGTCTACAACGTGCGATGAGCACATCTGACTAAGCTTAATGGTCAAACAGTTTATTGACATTATGAAATATATGTCAAAGCATATGGATATGTTCGCAGACACATTGATATCCATGTGTCCCGAATTGTAACCACGGAGGGCTAAGGATTACTAAATCGCCTGTCTCCGTACAGGTTTCGCCACATGTCGTGCTTACTCGTACATGTATCGCCAACGTCGTCATAGAGCTTATATGAATGTTTTAAACGGGTTGACACATTCGTTATGTCCTAAATGATCGTGCAACACTCGTGAGCGCACCGCATGTTAACCCGTGCACAAATCGTACAGAACCCGTGTGATATTCACAAACGTTCCGCCACAATTTTCCTTTTATTAGTATCGTTATCGTCTTGATTTCGTGTTGTGACCGTCACTGATTCGTAAAAATCGTATTGAATTCGCAACAAATCGTAGCTCGTCTGTACAAACAAAACGTCGAACATTTTGTTTTAAAATTTGTGCAGCTCGGCGACTGACGGCGATTTGCAATTCATAGCATATCGCTGCAAATCGCATATACATTCGTAACCATGTGACAGGGGTATAAGTGATGGCCGTAATGTTTCTATGCAAATGCTTATCAAAGTATAATCACAGTATTGATCAGTAAGATTGGATTTTAAAACCAGCTTGTACAAAATAAATTGTACTTTAGCATCAGCCATTGTAGTCAATTTTGATAAACAGTGATGTCAACATATCCGAATATATTTTAATCAATACGTTTTGAATATTCGTCCATCCGTTCACTTGAATTCCTACATTCGTTAGGACGTTGTCAATATTTCTAATGGTATATGACATATATTGTCCGTGAACACTGAATAAGGAGACTATTATTGTAATAAATTTATAATGATGGAGGCACTGTGATATCATCTTTTGGAAGACGTAAATTAACAACTAATAATCGAAAAAGAATGTACATGATATATGAAGTCATAACAATTTAAACATAGAAATGTTTGGCGTAGGTTTAGTCATTTGTATTTTTTAATTGCAGTCAATGTGTAATATATCAGTCTGTGTTTATAATCAGACACCCTATATTGAAATGATTATGGCCATACAAATACAAAGTGATTGCAGCGTTTACAGACAAATATAATTGTAGATAAATTCATAACATTTATTGCCACCATAATAAACAAGAAAACGATAAAAATCATGTTACATCAATACATCAATCAGTTGTACAATATTCGAAATGAACAGAAAGAAATACATGCAATAAATTCACAGTGTACGAACGCAACTGTATCAATTCCGGAAGTCGTCGCCGAGTAGGCATACAGTTGTGTTTCTTGGTTGGAACTGTCAGGAAAAAACGTGGAATTATTCATACATTTACAGACCAGATGTAAATCGATATATTTTCCATTTTAATGTAGGGTTGTTAATGTATGATTGTGAACAATTTTTGTTATAATAATAAAATCGCACTTTGTTTGAAAAACTGTATCAAATCGAGGTGCTGTTTTTATAGATAGACTTATTTTCCATATTTTCTTTTAATTTATACTTCGTAACATAAAATAAATAAAATGTAAAATTTGTAATTCGGTACAGCAGTATCTCATTTACACATATAGTTCAATATTGTGCCAAGTTTGTTTCAGATTTATTTAAAATTGATTTTTTTTTGGGACGACTGATTCTTTGCGACTGTATGCCTAATTGCATATTGACTGTATCCTAATCGCAATCTTCTTTTTGAAAACTGTATGCCTAATCATCAGTACTGTATGCCTAATCGCACCGTTTTTGTACATTTGACTGAATGACCTATTACACGGTATGCATAGCTGAAACGATACTTAAGGTTCTATGTAGTCAAGGGGAAGATCGTAGGTTACTAACTGGTATAGTTCAGGAGTTCGAGAAAGGTGTACGTCAAGCTTTTTGAGTTCTCCTTTGCTTATAAAACTTTATAAATAGTAAAAAAGGTAGGAAAAATAAGCCGTCCAATTCGTCAACAACCGAACAATTGCTTATAAACTCTTCAATAACATTTTTATTCCTAAAAGTACAGCTTTACAATTCATATCGAGGGTAAATGAATACTTTTAGATTAACCTGCGCATAATTATTAAGTCAAATCTAGACGATAAATACAATGACCTTCCACAAATCCTATGTAATACATTCAAAAATCAGAGGAAACCCGCCATTGGTGGAACCAGCTAGTTTTTTCCTCACGTACACTATACCAGTAAGCAACGTACGATCTACCCCCTGTAAAGTAAATTCAGATCATGTTTGATGAAAATTCAATGAAAACTTCAATACTTGTATGTAAAACTTGACCGATGGTTGATTTATTCTCTACAAACGCCATTAATTACATCGTTTGTCGTTTGTGTTTTCTACCCGATTTAGTCGCTTTGTCGTTTTCACGCTCTTATCTTGAAGAAAGAAAACGTACATACACTCTTAAATCACTTTCAATAAACAATATTAGAAAAACTAAATGTTTGTATGTGTCATCAAATAATCTTGTCTTCTGCCCAGCAACTTTGAAAATGAACCTTTTACAGATACTGGACTAATTATGAAATATCATTAAGTAGATCTTTGCAAAATGTAAATAACACTGGCTGTTTACATTTCAAGAATGACTTCAGTCCACATATACACGTAAATCACGTTAAAACGAGTATGTACCATATTACTAAAGTTGCATTTAGGGTATAGTTAAATGCGACTAACATACAGTTAAAATATGTTGTGCAATTAGGCATACAGTACACGAAGAAATGTTCATTAGTAGCCAAATATAAAGATTTATTAATATATTTTTCTCTTGTAACATGTTATCGTAATACATATGTGATTACTATATATGAAAAACAACACCTCGGACCTAATATTAACGATTATGTGCCGTATTACTGAAGTTGCGATAAGGATACAGTCAAAATGCGACCAACATACAGTACAAAATAATGTGCTGTACAGTTAGGCATACAGTATAAGATTTTGGACATGTTCATTTACGGCCAAATATAAACATCCACGAGCACATCTACCTACTGGAAAATGCGGCTGTAACTCGTACATCAATAATTAATCTAGAAATCACACTTCTGGCATATATTTGTCTGAGAATGCATCCGATTTATATACTTTCGTGAATCAACGTTGTGAATCAACGGGCCTACCAACTTTCTGCATTACTGTATGATTTCTCAATAATTATATGAAGGGATTGTCTATTTATTAAAACCACATGTGCAACTGAAACTATGCTGGGTGAATAAAAAGACTTTACACATACCTTTCCTTTTTCATTTTAAGAGAAATCACTTCCAACAATATCCAATATCGATCAAGTAAATCAAAAACATAAACAACTGTATGCCTGCTCGGAACCGACTTCCCGCATTGATACAGTTGCGTTCGTACACTGTGAAATTAGTTATTATGTTTGATATACGTCCGTAGCACGGACACATTAACCTGGCACTCATTAACTGTCTTACCATAAATTACGCGCTTGAATTTTTTCTAAATTTAAACTCGGTTTTGTTCGTGCACGTGTGTCACGCGTTTATTGATACCGTAACTGTATTTTCAGTGAAATATGACTACATCGGTTTAACTCGGTTCCAGTACGGAAACCAATGTATTCATCGTAACAGATTTGTAATATATTCATGCATAAAGGTCAGTTTCTAGTTAATGTTTCCCACCTATACATAAGTTATATTCACCAAAAGAGTGTTACTGTTGACTGTATCACGTTAGATACTGTAAACATATATAGATTGTTGTGCAAGTTCATGACCTATAACTGCGTTAATATTAATGATTTTACGGAATCTTTTTGAAGTCAATATCACACTGGCATTTTCAATGATTTTGTATGATTTATATTCCCAAACCAGAACATGTTAACCATTGAAAACTGCTATAAACTGTCATATCCGCGCTTCTGATTATTGTTTATGAGTTAAATGGTTTCACGAATAGATATGAGATTTGCCAATATGCAATATGCTTAAAATAGGATCACGTCAAGGGTTAAAAGCCAGATGGTACCAACTGCCATTTAAAATCAAAAGCAATTGTAAAAGCCAGAAGATACCAACTGCCATCTAAATCAATAACAATTGGCGTTTATGTTTATTTTTCCCACGATGACTGAATTTGAATGTACATCTCATTATATTCTATATATCTAAATTTGTGTGGCAGCGGTTTCTATACAGCAGTAGTCCAGCTTTATAATATTGATTTAGTTAGTGTTAGTATCATTTCTAAATATCCGAGTATCGACAAACGTATAACTAAAAGATAAACCAACCTGTGTATGAAATAAATTTATATGTATTGTATTGTCCTGTATTGTATAGGCAATTGGTCACTTCTCTCAAATAAAGGAATAGCAGATGGTAATAGGGGTTTGTCTCCTGGTGTTTCTTTATTCCTTTATATAAATCTCATGTTGCATCGTCAATCGAGAAACTCCTCTTTAACAATGCTTGTCTTTTATTTAGCGCTATTTACTGTATTTAGGGTTAGTGTCCAAATGGATAAATATTCAACACGGTACACAACACATAAATACGAAACAAGCATAAAAGTAAAACAACTATTTTATTTGGGTCAGCACATTGTACATATATGTCGTTTAAATGGAACACACTGGGTGTTCCTTTAAAAATGCATTTTACATCCCATTAACTATGGTCTGTAGATGTCATAATCCTCCCAGTGAATAATAGTTTATGTGGGATTGGAAAGTTGAAATGGAACTTCGCTTCTTCTTGAATACAATAGATAATTTATTATGTAAAAACAATGAACGTGATTTATGTTTTGTTCAACGTTGAGCCTTTAAATCTTTTCAAATGTGTTGAATCATAAGGAGAAATGATCAAAAGAGAATATTATGTGAGCGTTGTTTAAAGATGAAGTTTATCATGCGAGTCTGAGAAAAATCCTGTTTTGAGCCGAGCATCATAAACTTGATCTTTATCTAACACTCACACACTATTCTATTTATCCTATTATTATGTGCTCATAAATAATGTTAAAGGCGTGTAAATATGTCAAAAGTAAAAAATAGCCTAGGTTTCCCATTTTAAACACTGTTATTGTGTTTGCTACACATGTGATCAGCTGGTATATCGTCACACTGAAATACACAGCGTTCCTAAAATAACGATAGACAAGATGTGTGCTAAAGTAACGATCGCATAAAGCTAAAGTTTATACGATGGGCTGTTATCCGATCAATCTGGATGCAGATATATGATAATATTAAACATCCGTCGCAAATGTTAATGACTCAAAGCTTGTCACGTTTCAATGTCAAAGTGGAATGTTACACGACCTTGCATTTTGCATTTAGCGTAGGTTACCAGACTAACTATGAATACCTTTGAAGAGCTTGAGCGAAAAAACATTATAAAATATACAAAAGTTTGTGTATAGACATATTCAATAAATGCATGGAAAAGTATAATTTCCGTAGAAAAAAGTGACACTAAACATTAAGTTTGCAAATGCATATATTATTATGTTTGTTATCGTAATAACCAATACTACCAAAAAACTACCAAAGTGAATATTAATCGCTGTGTCAGCCATCTTTTTATTAATGACAACTGCTCGAAATTTCTTTAGGGTAAACCAACATTGAAGTTGTGAAGAAAACACATATTCTCGATTGACCTACCTGCTAATTCGAGAAGAAATAATCCTGCAGTACATGTTGAGGGTTTTTTGTACTATATTTAGGTATATATAAATGAAGTTTTGGCTGTATTTATGTCAACAAAATGTGACAATAATCTACAACATACCAAGTCAAGGCTGGTGAACGACATGTCAGATAATGGTTACAATTTAGCGGCACTTATGGTCAGGCAACGTTTTAAAATCTTAGTTACGCAAAAAGAGTTCAAGGTACGGAAGGATGAAAATGATCTATTAATTTTAGTTAGTTCCATATGTAAAAATGTGACTCTAATTTGTTCACATCAATTTTAGTAATTGCACTTAGACATATGTACACATGCGGTGTACGTTGACTTGAAGCTGTTAAGAGTTATGTGATAATCTATCAAATACAAATCCGTTTTGTCACTTTATATTACTCGCGCAATCAAAATGTATTTACAAAAGTTCGTTATCATACATTTACCTGTAAGTTACAGGTTCATCAGTTCTAGAACAATAAATAGTGAAATATACACATGATGAAATCCAGTCTTGTTTTTATTGAACAAACATGTGACAGCAAATATTACTAAAAATATGTTGGCGTAATTATTATTTTTATTGTTTTGAGTTTAATTATGTTGTAACTGAGATATAAGTAGTTGTGGAAAAAATTGAGCTTTATACTCATATTAACATGTGAATTACAATTCAAATTAAATAATCATAAAAGAGAATATTCAGTCAATTCGATTACACAATTAACTACTCGATGGTTTAACGTTATTCACAGCAACATAATCGCAATTTTCTATATTGTGTTTATGAACGCCGAATACTCAACTAATCGTTGTAACCAGTGTTAAATAATATAATAATTATTTTAAATATTAAACCGACTTTTATTTTATTAACCCACCTAAAGAAGCCAATGAAGTAATTGATTAACCATTATTCGGACTTAGTAACTATTTGGATATAAACCATAAATAGAAAACCGCTTCGTAAATACGTCTTCAAAGAGCAATGCATGTGTGATGTTCTTTATTTGGTTTATGTTTATTTCAATAATAATTAATAAATGAGCAAGACATGCTCCGTACATTTACTTACTATGTACACATGCACATAATTTTGACTAGTGCTTTGATTGTCCGGAACTTTGCCTGATGTTAGACATATGCCTTGATTATAATGCCAGCTTTTTGTATGTTAAGGGCAGCGCCCATGATTATTATTGAAGGCCAGTGTTGTCCCGGAATATCTTTGAAATGTGATAGTTCAAGGATAGGCGCAACGGTCGCCGAAGTCCAAGAAACGATATGTTGATGCCGAATTAGCATGATCTGAATGTTGAAAGGACTCTTGCTGCATATTTTTCTATTGAAGTTTCTAAGCTAAATATCTAGATGGTGATTTTAACAGGTTCTTCTCATTAGGAAAATTAAAAAAATAAATATTTTGTACAAAGAGAATACACCACCACATGGAAATTATCTTCATCGTAAGTGACACTTTAACAGTAACGTTGGTAATGTTTTTCCGCAAAAGGCACAAATATAGACATAGTTGTTTCATCTATACGAAACAGATCTGATCAGTTCCGAATACAATTAGTACATACTACAATTACGTGATTACGCGAAAAAGAAGTTGCAGAAGGAAAGATCCATCAATAAAACTTTTCTGATAAATTGCCTACACATAATTGATGTGTCGCAACCCGCTCTTCGTTCAATAGAGACATATCATTGAAACAAACAGATGCGTTGAATACATTATTATCGAAACAAATAGGTGTCTTAAACACATAATTTAGAGGGCGACTCTAATGTACTTAGAGGAGGAAAAGCTAGATTTTTATATCTCAATGAATTGAAAGTAATATTGCAAAATCAGAAAGTCCTTCATTTATATATTACTTAAAACCCAAAACATTCGCATATACAAGTGTAACCATTTAGTAACCAGAGCATGAAATACATAAACAGCAAGTTTTATAACACAGTTTTCAATTAATCACTATCATTCCTCTTTGAAGCATGCTTAACCTTTCAATTCGCATGTACCCACTATACATGTTTACCAAGCGAATAACCCATTATTATAACGCTGCAAATTAATTTTGAAATAAAATATGAACTGATATTATTATAACAGACTATATTGGAAACAAGTTCTCTTATTTTTATCTTTATTTACTCTAAAGACAAGTGCTTATTTATTGCACAGGAATTATTTCTACTTTTCCGCAGGGTGTACATGATGTATAACTTTTACAGGTGATTGTTTGATGGTTTCCAAATACGGTTTAAGGAAATTTTAACTTTGAAAGATAAAACCATACATAGCATCACGTCCAAACATATCGATTAGTCCCCGTCTTAGTTTTAGCTGAACTGTCCTGTATTACGTCGCCTTAAAGTTGCCGAACGGAGTTAATTAATTTCACGGTGTATTTGGTAACCGCATACTGATGAAATACAACTACGTTACTTTTATAATGAATGGATGGGCACCGCATACTTATGGATAAAAAAAACATAGTGCAGGGCAAGACAATGTTAATTGCTCCGGGTTTTCATCATTATATGACAATAATTTAATTTCTACGGAATACAGTGGATATCGCTACTAAATATTCTTACAACATATTTTCCTGAAATTCGTCCCTCGTTATAAACGAAGTGAAAAAGTGTCCATGTGTTTTTTTTATGAAGTGAATGTTCAGATATATATTCAGATTTCTCTTCCATTTTGGCTATAATTCGTATGAAGCTCATTTAAGATTATGTGATTTTATCACTTTGTTTTTGGTGAAAAAATACGTTTGGAACTATAAACTTTATATTGAAACTAAAGATTTGAATGCGAATTATGCATATCATTCAATACCGGTACTTGTTTTTGACCGAGATCTTCACCAGGCTAGCACTATGTTACTAAAATTGAACGTTTATGTGTGGCTTAAATCATAGTTTGTTCCGTGCTACTTGTGGTTTTATCATAGAGTATATGGATTGTTAAATATTTGAATTTAAATACACATACAGCGTTCCTGTTCAACGACTTTTCCACGAAATATACTGTGGATTCCAATTTTATTTCAGAAGTATTCGGTGACCATATGCACCGTGAATTTAAGGCTTTCACAAACGGTCTCGAATGATACCAACAAGGGGAAAACAAAAAAGTTTCCAATAATAACAAGTTTTGCAGAACAAAAGGTGGCCTTGTTACTTGTAATGTAAAGATATGTTTTATTTTCTTAAAGACTAAAATGAGCTTGACTGTAATAATAACAACTTTATAATTACATATCTTAGAACACTAACGTATAATGCTGCATTAGGATTATTAAATAGGGTTTATGCTATTTACCATGTACCAAGAGTGCGTTAGACACGGACCCGTTAGAACTTGTTTATAGTTGTCATTTGAAATATAAAGAACTGTTAGAAAGAATGAAATATTGCAACATGTTCATTCGTTCGTTTTTAGAAGACGTAATTCAGATAAAAACGACGCAAAGTCGGAAACGCGTAAAATTTACCTAATTGTAAATGTTAATAAAAAAATAGCAAATATAATATCACCTTCTAAAATGACTGCTGTATCCACTTCATTTTTTTGAAAACCGAGAATGTAAATAGTTGGACCCCATGCTGATGTCGATAAAATGGCTAATAACTCCATAAATAGTAGTGAACGTCTCAATAATGGCAATAATTAATATGCATTATGAGAGTGGCCATAATGGACGGAAAATGTAACTCTGGTATGGTTGATCGATGACCGGCTTATAACCTCTTTAAAGCAGAAAAGAAATCACGAATATATGTTGGTACTTTAGATCAACTGTTTAATTCACTGACACATATACATATATTGAGGCATGTTTATATTATTATTATAATGCATATAGACACAATACTTCCATTTTAATTTAGGCATTTAAGTCAACATGATCATGAACTCTAAACTCGCAGCAGCCCCTATGCTTTCCTCTAGATAGAATGTTGTTGCGTAGGTTTTTTCATTCATATTTTCATATTGCATGCAATGTATACTATATCAGACTGTGCTTATAGTCAAACACCACAGATGAAAATGAGCATTGCCATAGAAATTCAAAGACAAACATTAATGTAGATACGTTCATCACGTTTTATTGCCAACATAATAAACAAGACAACGAACATTATCACGTTACATCAATACATCACTCATTTGCACAATATGCGAAATGAAAAGAAATAATATATTGAATAAAAAAGATATGAACAAAACAATAGTTTAGTTGCGTTATTATGTTCTGTTTGTTGACTTCACGATAAATTATAGCTTTCATGCATCGGATGGATATATAACGTGAATGTAGTCGAAGAAATTAAGTCAAGTTAACGTATTTATCTCTGTGTATTCCATAACAGCCATATTGAGAATGCATTATTGCGTGTGGATTAAGCGATAGCTAGTCTTATTTCGGTTTCTGGAGAGTTTATACTATTCAAATGAATATCATCACCGCGTAGACCTCGTATCTCAAACATACACATATGTTTTCATTTCCATATATCTTTTGGAATGAGGAATTGTAACTAGATACAGCGCATATACTTTAGATTGCATGCACGCAATGTTTGTTAATCATCAAGAACACAGAAATAATTAAATTAAATTCCTATCAGTTCATTAAAATTACAAAAAATAATTTGTCCATGGAAAGTTCAGATTGATTTATTATTATTATGTTTTAAGTTGCTGTTACTTTCAACATAAAGATAAACATGACCAGTACATGGTACTGCAAAACATAGAATAAAGAAAAACATAAACCCTGAAATGAATTCATATCATCGTAGTTAAATGAACGTGTTATGGGCAGCCCATTAACATCTGTTTTTCTCTGATTTGCAATGGAATGTGTCATATATTACTCATATTAAGTAATGTTTGTGAAGCATTGAATATATTAGACATTCATTATGTCTTCAGTACATTTTATCAATACACGTTTATTTATAAGGGCAACTGCCATCTTAAATCTTTTCGTAGTGTTCAACTCAAAACAATATTATTTTACTTTAAATATATTTTGTAATGACGTGGACCTGTCAAAATGTGTAAGTGCAGTTGATACAATACTGCACTAATAAGAAAAGCATGAATATAAATATATAAATATAAAATATACCCGTACAAGGAATTATGACAAAACATCTAACAATGAATACACAACGTGCTTTAAAAAAATGAAACTGTCACATGTTCTTGCACAGAAAATCAACTACATTAAATACAGACGTGATACACAAAAAGTATATGCCATGTCTTTAACATTTCACCATATAATTTAATCTGTCTTTGGTAATCTTTTTCTGTAAGTAACCCGTTCAATATAATCTTCAATGAAGCCCAATGGATACCATGATACACATTAGTGAAATTCAAGTCAAAGTACAGTTCACTGTGTAAAGCACACAGTTTAACAAATATACAAAACATACAAAAGGCATGTCAACATTTCAAGAATATTTGATCAGTTTGTCGTATCCACATCAGGTTGCAAGGTTTAGCAACACGGACCACCTGCCTCTTTGATTCTACTTGTCACTCAAACGGTCCAAGCATATGCTCTTGTTATGCATGTATGCGATCAACAGATTTTAACACAAGTACTGTTGCGTCCTTGCCATGGCCAGTGAAAGCGGGTCACATCATTGCATCGCGCACAACAACACACTGCCATGATTGTTCCTCCGTCGTTTTAACGCACTTATGTTTTAATATTTCATGATATAAACTCATTACAAAATCATTTAAGAACAATTATGATTAAAAATAAACACAACATGTAAATGCGTAATGTAGAGCGCGTTTGAACTGCATTCGATTCTGAACCGTCCATTGTATAACTCGACTGGCCGTCTTCAGGCTCTGTAAAACACAAAATACGGTAAGCAATTGAATTAAGTACACCTGTCTTGCCCACTCTGTGTATGTTTGCCACCAACCTGAAGTTATATCTCATGGTTCTATTTCTTTATACCATCATGCTAAAATAGAAGCCGGGTTCTTTTACTAGAATGTTTTACACATATTGGTACATGTATCGCCATCGCACTCCTATGTGAAATGTAAATTACATGCCACATATGGTTTCTATGTGGTTGAATATTAAATTAAAATAAAGTTTGATGAAAACTAGTGCTATATCGGCACACTCGTTCGTTCGTGGGGGTTTCATACTCTCCACGACGAAGTATTGGTGAAATAAATCATAAAGATTTGATTTAGATATGGCCTCGGTTAATATAAAAGTCCTCGAGTTTATTTTTATAAGCCACTCTCAGACATGTGTTATTTGCATAATGTTAAACAAAAACATGTTAACAACTGTTCAATATATATGATCAAAACATAGAAATTGCATGTATAATGTTAAACAGTACAACAATCCAAAAGGAATCGGCCATATACATGAAAATTTAAAACAATATCCCCAACGATCATTAAATAAATAGGTGCACACTAATAAGGTTCACGGTGTGTACATACGGAATATAACATAATACAGATTTTTTTTCTGTCGACATGTATTTCAGCGATTGATTAAGCATGTATTTTTTAAAGATTTTAAACAGGTATATAATAAAACTTATTTTCGTCTATGTGAAGTACCAAGGGTATTTAACATCAGAATAACAATATACGGTACAGGGCGCGTTGAACAAAATACATTATCTATAAGGTATCGAATGTTTTCAAGAACGCTGATAATTCGTAACAAATCATATGTATATTTGTCAAAAGCAACAAATGCATTGTACACTGTATGGAATCTGCTTCAAATACACAACACGGGCACAATGAATATAATACTTTACCTCTCTTTCTGGAACGCTTGTCAGCTGGAAAAGAAAATACTTTGTATTAATGCATTGCAAGGTTTAATGTGTATAATGTGTTACTATTCCAGTAATTACATCAATATTCATAGAATTACATTCTTCACCTGACATATCCTGTATTAATATTTTATTTAAAAGGTGCTAATTTATTAATTGCACTATGTACTATTTGTGTCTGATTTATACAAACTAAACACAAATTATGGTATCCAATACATTTAAAAATACACATTAAATTGCATTGAATAATTCCTTATAAACCCCATGTCCTGTTAAAGTCTTCCTCGACCTCGTAGGTTGTGTTTTGGTAAACAAACATCTTATGTGATCTATACTCACTCAAATTTCATTTATTATACTTATATTAACAACAAATTGCATAGTGTGATTGTGTGCATATTATCATGAAGTGGTGGGACTCACACCGTTATAAAGTTCAAATTTTAATTGAAAACAAATTGTTTATCTGTATAAATGTAATAGATGTTGAGGATGTTAGGTGTTGCGTGGCAGTCTTTATTTGTAATTGAATGAATTGATTGGATTGAATACAAATATTTATCTATACAGTATATACTGGAATGAATTCCAGACAATCTTGCATACTCATTGTATGGCTATGGCCATCCTAGGTTACTTCAAACGTTCACTTAAACTATTGCATACTAACATGATTCGATATTCCAGACACATGCGCATACTCACTGTTTAACACGTTGACTCTAACACTGACCACTTGCAGGTCAGAGGCCCGACAGGAATAAATACCAGTATCACTCATTTCAGCCGAGGCTTTGGTCAGAATACTAGTTATAGTTCTGGAATTTATGGACAACTTTTTCCGCATTTCAATCTCCTTTTTCCTATCTGGAATAATTTTCAGGCCGTCTTTGAACCAGTCTATGGAATCCGGAGGGGTAATTGCACCTGACGCATTGCACATTAACGTCATTTCGGTTCCTCTGTCCGGGTGTGTGTTGCCAGTGATAGAGATACCTAGAAGAACCAGCTGCCATGTTCATTTCATTGTAATCGAAAGAAAACACTGTAAATACTTGCTGTAACTGCAGAAACTTTCGTTGGATAAATCGTGCTATAAACACTACACATGACGGTGACTAGAATACAATTAAGAAGTAATTACACCAAAAAAACTTGAACAGACTGAAAACCCAAATAAGCGATTCTAATAAGTACTAGTATTTACATTATAACAAATACATGTAGTATGGTATTTATGAAGAAGAAAACTAATGTTGGCAATAAAATACAACAAAACCACAAACACGTACAAGCAACTTAAATAAAGAAGGACCGTTAATAAGTGATAAGAAGGGGAACAGGAAGAGGTCCACTTACGGGGTTCTGCATATGAGTACTCATCTGAAAAGATTTTTTGGAATGGGTTAAAATCAGTCCAATATACAGTTATACGTACAGACCCATTCACGAATCAGTTTTGAAAGTAATAACATAATAATTATTTGCATGAATTTTACATAATTGCAACGGGTTGTATTTTTGTTATGAAATACGAAGAAGTCAATATAATATATCATCTAGATTAATAACGGGCTTCATTTGTTATAAAATAACAATCCTACTTAGTATAGCAAATGTAGTGAAGGAATATGTATTGAATATATGTACATGTACATCAAACTAAAATTGTATGCATGTCGTAGAAAATAAAATTCGTAAAAGCGAAAACAATAGTGTTGGGAAGTTCCCCTGCTCTCACAATTACAATTACTATTGCCCAATAGTATGTTCATGCATCTAAGAACAGAGTCTCATACCTTTCACATTTAAGAAAACTTCTTTTCTCAAATCTCTATCTCTAGAGCTGATCTGACACTCGTACGCCCCTGAGTCGGCCGTTGTTACATTTGTGATCATAAGATTCCAGTCAGGCGAGTCCTCGATATGAGCGACCGCGAAACGCTTGTCGTCAGTCATTGACAACATGCCAATGGTCAGGAAGTATGTTTCATTCGCCCTTCGCCAACTAACCTGTGGAGTAATGATATGCAGTATAAATTAGGTTTATTTAACTTCATACGTCACATTGCATAGGTTCCGTCCCAAAGTAGTATTACTTTGCAATGCCCAAATTAACTAATTTGCCAACTAGAAAGTAGCTCACTAAATTGAAGATAACATACGTTACTGCGTTTCCTGTATGGCTGAACAGACATAGTAATCTAATAATGAAGAAGCATGCACGCCGAGCAGTGTTTGATATTTTTATGAATCGTAAATATGATATATATTATAACGTTTCATTATTAGCAAATAATATAGTAAGAACATCAGAAATGTAAGTCGGGTCTGTCAAGTTTGTGTTGTTATGTCCCCATACTTTTGACTCATAATTATTGACTCATAATTTTGACTCAAAAAACAATATATCTATTTGACAAACATATTCTAGCGATATTTAATTAAATATCGCTAGAATATGTTTGTCAAATAGATATATTGTTTTTATTTTATTTTATATACTCTTGAATGTCCGTAGGAACTTTCAATAAATCTCTATGTGGTATGTGGTCTCCGACTATTTGTTCATTTAAAAGGTGTTTAACAACCCCATGTACGACACAAATCAAGCGTTGAAAACCAGTAGGTACCAACTGCCATTGATTCCAATGGCAGTTGGTACCTTCTGGTTTTTTACCCTCGAAATGATGTTGTTCCATTGGATTTATTTACTTTGAATTCCGCTTGTCATTCGGAATAAAGCATTTTCCTGAAAATTTGAGTGAACAATGTACTGAAATCGATTAATACGACAACACCGCGACAAATGTGTAGCATTGTTTCGCCTTTTCGAAAATTGTATAAATGACATACAATGTGTTATGCCCATACTGGTACTTCACTAGACGTGGTTACGCACCGTTCTAGTTCCCAGGTGCTTAACAGAGCAGTAGAGGATGGCCCTTTCGCCTTTGTGGTAGGTGTAGTTGTCCTCAGTCTGCATAAACCGCGGCGCAGGGGTAGAGTACTTGACCTCCCGTGACCGATGTCCTTGCCCATAAATAGCTGTGGGTGTTGAAAGTAGTCTTAATTATAATCATGGGTTTGATCATTTAATCGATACAACTAACTAAAGGAACGCCTGACTGACTGACTAAATAAACGCTTCTGAAACTATCGAGAACACTTAATTACTTACTTACCTACTTACTAACAAACTAACTGACCGACCAACTAACCAACTAAGCAAACAACAAACTAGGCAACCAACTAACAAATCATCCACCCAATCAACCAACAAACAAACCAAACATTCAACCGACCAGCCAACTAGCTACATATAATAAACTTTCTAAGCAATTTTATAGAGAGTGAAATGATATATTTGGACATTGACTCCATTGCGTGTCAATATATGAAGAAGCTCATTTACAGATTTGGCCTCGAGAAGAAATCCTTCACAAGCCTATTACACATAGATATATCAGCGGTTCAATGAGACGTGAACGCAACAAATTTGGATCACTTAGGAAACAAAACACCCTGGAGGAAGGTTGAATGTAGATTCCGCTACCAAATGCAATACATTATTTGCAAGACGTGGCATTTCTATATGTTATTTCCGTGAGTTAGTAACGCTTGTAACGGATTTCATATGGGCTTACTATGTCTGTTACGCCGAGTTTGTACACAGATCAACAGTAGTAAAATCTTATTAAAATTTAAAATGTATAATCAATATGTACATCATACGACTATATCCTTTTCATTCTACATTGTGTATGTGAAACACATTTACTGCTTAATAGGATATTCACTGCTGCTACAAAAACTCGAAGATCTCTTACTATTTCAAGACCATTCCCAATCCACAGGCAACCACATTTAAACAATAACGTGTTGTTTTAATTTATCGCTGTACAATGTAAAATATATGTGTTTAATTGAATATATATTAGTGGTGTTGTGGTAAACACGAAACCTTTTATTGTTTTCACTTACCAAATCTTACTCGGAAGATGTATAATATCCATAATCACAGTCAGGAAAAAGTGCAAACCTATTTGTATGCATGAACACTGGCACAATAGAAAAGACATCTCAACTCAGATGATTAACAATAGCAACGGGAAGCTTTAAGAATCACCTCCGGATTTTCTTGGTACAATACAGTCTGGAAAGAGACACTTGCTTATATATGATTTATTCATAACACGTACTGAGCCATATCATTAGTTTTAGTATCAAAAACACCATACGCTATCATTTTTACTGTTGGGAACTTTTAAATGGATATATTTTTCAGCCAAAAAATATATGGTTTCACTCTGAGCACGGAATGCCATGACATATTAACATAAATAGATCTATATCGCTTTAAGCATTCGTGTGGTTATGGATTTAAATAGTGTATTATTAACTAAAATATCAAAACGTACTAGGTGCACAAACAGCAACAGTACGAGCATAAAACCTTGAGTTCGTTAGAAAAAGTAAATTGATAAACGGTCGAACGCCATAATAGTCATGTCACAGATATGTGTTTAAAGGTAGAGCCTTACAACGGCGCCTGTCGGTTCCTTTCCACAATAAATAAAACAATATAAGCCAGACAGTTTACGACCAATATGTACATTAAACAACATCTATTAAAGCAATGACTTGGATCAACAGCTACATTCTGTCGGTGGTCTTGAGTTTATATGGAGAAATGAACATAAGGTAAAAATGAATAGATACTGTTAACTAGTTTTAATAAACAAAGGTTCACATGGTGTGTTTTGATGTGATTCATATCTAGATTGTGTAAAAACACGTTATTGACACATATTTTATCGAGTCGAACCATCATGAAATGCACATACGCCAATCCTGAACTGGAAGAGTTGCAAAAAAACTCGTTTTGATGCTAACGGTAGTCAAGTTCGTTTTACAATCATGTGTTATACAAACATCCTGCAGCACAAGCCTGCACCTTTATACAACATGCAGATACTGGTTCAGTGATGAAAGCTCATGAATCATGGTATGTGTGCTTGTAAGTTTTATCACACACGAGTGTTTCCCAATTATATGATATGTATTATATTATACAATGACAGTATGTTAGGGAGAAAATGTAGAAAATAAATCACAAATGGCGCAGTCTGAAAGTGGATACAGACATTTCCCCTTCTGTCAAGATAATGAAGCAAGGGTCACATTTGTTTTCCGGTGTCTACGGAAGCACAAGAGCCACATTAAGGTCAAACTGACTTTCGTTGCGGAAATGTTATGATTGACAGGGGGTTTATGTTTTTTGTCTTTGTTGTACTTTTGAAATGACCCAAAGTGTTGACGGAACGTAAGAAAACTATCATAAACCTATAGAACGAGTGTCTCTTTTAATAACGCCTAGTATCCGTTAATTTAAATGTAGAGATGGTATGCTGTGTAGAATATAAGATATTCGGGATAAGGAAAAGTCAAACCTAAATCTGTATTAAACGAATTTACAAGTTATTAAATGTAATTATATAGCTGTATTGGTGCAAATACAGAATGTATTGAATATACAACGGTATGAATGTGAATCTAATTACTACGTTAAAAAATAAATCATATAAATTATCATGATCCATATTTGTTGCTTGGTTTGCGTTTTGAGAGTAATGTTTTACAACCATTTTCAACACAAGAAATAATACTAAATTCCGCATAATAGATTCGTTAATAATTTAATAGTATTTTGCTATTAATTATTTAATGCGATTGAATATTATGATAAAGTAACTTCTTCAAACGCAACCTCTCTGATGAATGATTATTACTTAACAAATGTTATCAATGCAGTTTTGTTCATGTATGTTTCAATGTTCAGTTAATCTTTACCAAAAGCAAACTTTAATACTACTCCCAATGAATTAATATCATAATATAAATGTTATGTATTTACGCGATTAGGTTTCTATTCTTTCAAAAAGCCAAGTAACATAATCTCAATAATTAATCAAATTTTAAAATGGAATAAGATAGGCCTTTAAAGGGCAGAAAATAAATCACTTGTTATAAACTCACGTTTGCATTTGATCATAACCCATTCGCCCAAGGCATACACGTAAGCCATACACGTACATTGGCCACATGTTTATTGAAAATTACGAATTAATATATTATGTAGGATTGGCTGATTTTAAACATGAAATATTAACTCAGCAATCAAAATAATTTTGATTAGTACTGATTGGTAACAATGTTTTTTGAATGATTGTACTTTCATTAACGTTATAACTGATGCATTGTTTAACTTATCATTATTCAATTAAATTACCATCTAATCACTAACATGATTTCTTACAAATATCTAATAATGATGATAAGGATAATAATAATAATAACAATAATAAAAATGAAATAATAATAATAATACTAATAATAATCATAATAAAAATAATAATAATAACATAATAATTATAATAATATAAATATTCAGTTAACATTGATGCAATAGCATCATTTTCCACCACATATTTGTTTCTTTCCGAATGAGTAAACTGAGAATACATTCGCATGCTACACTAGAAATATGCTTAATTAAATCATACAAGATGACGCACCCTAATGCAACTCTAGCATTTAGTTACTGTAATGGCTGTGGCCTATGGGAAATCGCTTTGTTGCAAACACGTGAGCCGAATGTATTTGCCTAAGAGCTCTTTGCACACAATGCAGAGGTTAATTAACAACCTCGTTCGCATTTTCTGGTGAAAAATCGAAATCATGAAATAATTTAAATTTACATGAAAACTATATTCATTAAGAACATAATAACTTACAGTTACACACATACAGTGGACTGAAGTAAAATAAAATGTGTGGCTGGAGTTTCATTATGTTTTATAATTTATTTAAGTTGACACTGGATTCAGACGATCCACTATCACAGCATGAAGCTATGAATAACATCATAGGAATCGATTACTGTCCAAATTTTCTGGAGACAGACCCTGGTGTATCCACAAAACTGAAAACAATATGTTGATACATATATAATACCGTTTCGTATTTAACATGAATTTTTCTTTGATGTTCGTGTTTTGTTGACATTTTCGAAACCTTAAATGTAATTTAAACTGTTTCAAACAAGAACAGTAATATGTGTCCACAACAAAGAGTACTTTAAAAAGGAGACGCAACATCACATCGTCAAATGACTGTGTTTTACATAAATGTTGTTTCTTGGTCTAATTGGCATAATACGAGAATAAAATGAATATATTAAATACCATGGACGTGTCAAGTGTGTCTTAAAGGCAATACGTTCGGCTTATTTATATAGGCACATATTGATCGTTTACGAAATATCAATTACATTAAATAAACCCATACAACGTGCCCTGTTTGTGACCAATTTGTCGTGGTAGCAGCATTCCGTTGACATTATCTTTACAGTTTTCAGTCAAATGGAATAATAATGCAAATGCAAATGTGTGCACATATAATGGAACATTAGGCATTTCGTCTATTCTCTATGTTCTCTATATTTAAAAGTATACTTTATATAAATTATTGTGTTAGAAACATAAACAAGACAAGGGAAGGTGAACATATTCACAGTGAGATTAATACAAAGTGTTTATTTAAAACAATGTCACATACAATAGTACGCTAAAAAACATTCGCTGATTATATTACAAATGTACATTTTTCACTCTACGTTCATGAATAAGAGTACTACTCCAGACCGTTTACGGTGTTTCATAGCATTCTGGCTTTAAAGGTTTTCTAAATGTTATACGGAGGATAATACCACTCCGGCACACGCGGAGAGTTTATGGCGCTATCAGTGCGTTAAATAACCTCCTAACGGTAGGAGATGGTCATCGAAGAGACAATCTGCCCTGCTGTCTGAACTTGACATTTACTTTGAGCGCTTGAAAAGAGAAACTAGAGTATACGAACGACAAAATGGATTTTATTACGAATGTTGATTACATATTTGATCGAGGCCAACTATTTAACGATTCATACTTTGCGAATATGTTAAGAAACAGATAGGCAAGAGCTATTTAGATTAAACAAAAGTGTCATAGAATCTTTAGGCTTCGTTCGGTGTTTAGATCAGATGTTTAAAATACAAAACAATCACGTGCAAGCTTTTCAGGTGTTAGTATAAATCTGTAATTTCTAAATTATGCTAGAATACGACAGTAACAATCAGTTGAAGAGAGTTTACAAAGTACAAGCTTTTCATGAAACAACTAATATAAATTGCACCATACGAATAAATGGTGAATATGGGTCTGGTACTTTCGAATTGCTATCCAGTTATTTATAATATTGCAACTAACTTAATAACACATACGAATATATTTACATTGCTACTAATAACAATACGGTTAGACGCACAATTAAACATTTCACGTCAGTATTTAGCACTAAATACTGTCCAAATGAAAAAGAGAAGATAAATGAATATAAAAACTTATATATTGTAATTATTCTTTATCGGTGAGGTAACACATACATGTGTAGTTTCTTCCTTAAAAGTACTACTTTTACAAACATAAAGAAATAAAAATAAATTCATTGACAAAACTGATAACGGACAGGAATAAACTGTGATTGTATGATTAATTACATTTAAAAAAGAACGACGCGAGTATTAACATAGGTGAGACAGATACTGCAAACATATGCATCGTTCAAAGGATCAATAATAAGGAAATGTGCGTACCCGCATGCATTTTCAGAGCACCGCGTTTTTAATTTGCATGACAATGTATTACATTAATGTTGACGGAATAGCTGTTCTATTAATAGTTTCTGGCCACGTAGGTCCTCTTTATTCACGGTTAGAAGAATCACCGGTCCACCTCATTTGGAGGTGTCAAAAATGTCCGGTGGTGACTTCCGATTTGGTCCGGCGTAGTGAAAATATTGAGGTCAGTATGCACAACTATGAAAGTTTTTTTATTTAGGAGCTTTTTCAGAAATCGGAGAATGTCATTATCGGTAGTTTATTAAATGCGATGGATTGTTTATATGAACAGGTGAAAAAAAAATTGTATTAAATAAGCACGTGTCTTTGAAAAAAAAGTAACAGAAGTAACATCGATATGAATAAAATGTACATGATGTACCCGTTCTGCATTGCGTAAGGTTTTAATTGAATTGAGCGACGATGTAGATGTGAGTTCGAATCCATTGGATTCTTGCATCAAATCAAAAACAAAACGTTTGTCTTTGTATATATTTTACTTAAAGAGCGCAGTATATTTCCGGTACTTGAAAACTATATTTGAAATAAATAGAGAAGTATCATGTTATTGTGCGATATACCTTAGATATGCCTCTTTACCTAAGATTGAATCAATAACTTAAAATATGTGTCCATCGCATAAGTAAGTAGTCGTCAACACGCTTTTGGTTTTCTATGTATGAGGTGTTGTAATTGATTTTGTCCAGAGCCTGTTCTCGGTAATTTTCTCTGAGCAACGAAGTAAACTGCGAGTAAGAAATTATCTTGATATGTTTCTTGCTCTGAGAAATGGTTCGATTTATGGATCGCCAATCCTATTACATTCCGGGTATGCTGGTACTAATGGTTATTTTAAGTAAGTTGTATTCAAAAATGTTATTGTACTTTGCAACAGGAAACATTAATATATGTTTATGAGGCCGCAACACTGTATAAATTTGCATTCTCCGATCAGCAATAAGGCCTCATACGTTACGTTACGTTCAGATAGCTGAAGACATTCGCATTTTCCTTTTTTGGTAGACATTTATACAAATTATCTTCATAAATGTAACATGTAGCTTATACACAGTTAAGATACTAAAACCACAAATTTTGGTTTAACAAATCTTGTGCAATATTCATTCATTCATTTATTTGCTCCATCAAATTTCTCATCAATGTATTAACAAGTGTAATTATTACTTCGTATTGACACTACTGTAGGTCGCCATCTAAAACTTATTAGAAACGTCGCCTTGTGCTAAGCGCCGTAGCATACATTGGATCAATAGACAGGAAAATTAAGATATTAGCCTAACTTCTGCGACACAACTGCGTATATATTTTCTCATTTCTGGACAATCTTCTGCATTCACCCACAACGACACTAATGGCGATTTATTCTAATGCACCGCTTCAAACTTTACAGTTGAATAATAATAAAGAAATACATAAATCGTGGTGGTGTGGTTAACACAAAACCTAGTTTTGACTTTATATCTCTTAATGTTTGTAATATCCTTTTCACAGACATTAGCACAGTAGCAAAAAGAGCAAACCTTTTAGTATGCATACGAATTCGCACAATAGCAAAACATCAAGTCAGATATTCAGCAATCGCATTGGGAAGCATAAGAATTACTGAAATTTCTACTACAATAACTGTCTGGAGTGAGACATTTGGGTATATATGATTTATTCAAACATAAACCGAACCGGATATTTTGTTATTATCAAAAGCATTTAGAAATAACCAACGCCATGTTTGTTTTCAATGGATATATTAGGCCATAATAGACCTGTTTGTCAGACTGTGTTTGAAGGTATAAGCTTACATAGGCGCGCCTGCTATTTCCTTTCCGCAATATTATAAAACAATACAATCCAGACACATATGGACAATTAACGACCATCACGTGCATTAAACAACAGCTTTTAAAGCAATGGCTTGGATCACCAGCGACATTCTGTCGAGTAAACTGTCGGTGGTCTTGAATTATTCTGAGAACTGCAAACGGAGCGACACAAATTAAAACAGAATTTTAGCTGCTGTGTTATTAGACATACTATTCACATAATATATTTGGATTCTCTAGAAAATGATGATGTCGTTGTAAATTAAGTGCATGTAGTTGTTTTAGTGACAAGTGTTACTGACAAAATATTATGTTTTAAAGTTGTTTATCATCTACTGAGCGTTTATTTCTAGTATTGTATTTAGTCCAGTCGCCATGAAATGCAAATATGCTATGACTGAACTAGAACAGTGGCAAATAAATAAAGTTAGTTAAACAATGTGATATCCCATATAATCGTTTTTCTACTTCTTATAAAAGTAGGTTGAATGGATATAATTATAAACAAGTTTTTTAACATTTGCATTTAAAACATAGTAAAATAATAAACGTTACTTTTTGAAGCGTGGGGAAGTTACGCAATCATATGATATACAAACACCATTCAACACAAGCCTTCATCTCGCAATAATGTTTAAACAGCTACTGTTTGTAGGTTCTGTGTCAGTGATGAAAGCTCATGCTATATGTGCTTGTATTCTTTATTATGCAAAATTGTTTCTTTCCACTAGAAGACCCAATGTGATATGTCATACAAAGAAGGCACGTTAGGAAGAAAATGGAGAACATAAATCATAAATGGCATAATCTGACAGCGAAAACAGCGATGTCCTCTGATTGTCAAGATATGAAGAGAAGGTCACATTGGTTTTCTTGTGTCGACGGAAACAAAAGAGACACATTTAGGTTAAAATGACTTACCTTGCAGAAAGAATTATTCGATTATTGTAATGACTGATGCCTCAACAGTAAATATTTTTTTTTCATTGTATCCTTAAGTGTTTAAGGTATTTCTAAAAACAACATCATGAGCGAAAGTAATTAAGTGATATAGAAAACTATCATAAATTTAAATATTATAAAATAAAATATAACTAACGAAACTCCAGCTGAGCTGCATAGGGCCGTAGATAATACTCACACTAGAAACAGAATGTCCTTTAATTTGTTATTATTCATTCTTAAGTTTTAACGCCAAAAATACATAACCGTTTAATGCTTTGCATACCATATGTGCATATACATATTTGTACATAAGTTGTTACAGTATTAACTTAATATGACGACAGTCTCAGTTTAGTATGAACAAATAATGAACAACTAGAGCTTTATGAAAGGGTGCCTGATGCCCAATTTGACACATATAAAATGCTATGTAATGCAGTCCAGTTTTAGTGAGAATTTGGTTAAACTATTGCAATATGTATCAATCATACGAAGAACACTCATTTCAAATATAAAGATAGCAGGTTTTGATGGAACGTAGTCTATATATTCCTCAGATTCAAACAGTTATAACGATTTAATTTTTTAATTTAATTTAATTTTTAACTCTAAATGACGCAAAAATAGGTTACGTTTAAAGAATACAGAGAACTGGTATTGCGTCTAGTAGGACATTGCAGCATGCAGATGTACCCAGTCAATGACGCCATTGGCATTGTTCTGCGTTATGCAAAAGGACGTATATTACTCTTGGGAAATGTGGTCGCGTGGTATAGAGAAGTTATGCTCGTGGTATAGAGAAGTTATACTCTTGAGCTTTATACTATAAAGAAGGTAAATTTCCGGATGGCATTTTGGGTAAAATATAAGATATTTAAAATATCTTATAGTATATACAATGTATGCGAATTTAATTAATAACCTGAAATAATCATAATCAATTATCGTTATAAATGATAAATGCTTGTAAAATAATAACTTCTATAACTGACGTCATGTTTGATTGTTTTAAATGGACCTTTGATCGATGCGCTTATGGGAATGCGTAAACAATACATGTATATAATAATATTGTTGAGGTTTCACATTGATTGACTGTCCTATTTTACCAATGCATCGATTAATATTTATGCAATATCTTCGTGTTTCATATCATACTTTGTCTTACTGCTTGAGTAAACAGAGAATGCATTCACAGACCCTACTAGAATATATTTCTAGTTACATAATCCTGGATTTCTCACCCTACCGAAAATATAGAATTAGATTATTGTAATGACTTTGTCCTCATAAAACTAATCGGCCTTTGGCAAATCGTATTTGTTGCAAATACATGAATGTGAATGAATTTGCCAAAAGCACTTTGCAGACAATGCACACGCAAATTAACAACCGCTGTATTTTTTCTGGTTAAACCTTGGCAATCATAAAGCAAGTTATATTCTCAATGGAAAACTATATTTCTGTTTAAGCCTGTAAAACAGTAAGTGGAATAATTGTTAAGTACTCGTAATTACACAATCTAATAATATATTTAATTACGTGAATAATTTAAAATGCAAGACTTTAAGATATACAAATTGATTCTTTCCACTGATATTTTTATTAATCTTAACATTATGAGGTATATGATAGATTTTCCGGCATTTACATCAATGAAATACGAGACAATCGAACATTAAAAACGCTTTAATGTTGCATGTAATATTTCCATGTGACTAGTTCTACAAACTTATATGGTAGTACGTACTAAGCTTTTAACCATAAACCTTATTGATGTCTTCACTAATATTAGTCAAAAGCTGTTTTATACAGTGACTTTTTGGACTAAGTGAGCCAATACATAAGATATAGAAAACTAATACAACGCTGATAAGACGTTCGTGTCTTTCAATGTCATTAGAAATGAACCACCGTTCAATTAAATGCTGCACTTATTTTACCAATAATGCTTCGCTTCGTTCAGAATACGGCATGGAATATTATGACTTAACGCTCTTTGCACAAATAAAAATAAAACCGAACACAATCCTCACAATTGAACTATCATTTGAAGGTATGATTCAGAACTATTATTATTTTTGTTATTTTGAACCTTTATAACACGTAAGCCATATTATTAAGATTGCGTAGTCTATGTTGAATGACTTATTTAAATACACTGTTTACAAGTGTACCCGTGTAATTCCATGCTAACTTATAGTTTGTTTTAGAGTTTCATAGTGTGTTAATGTCCTAACTGGTTGCAGAGTCAAATTACGTTTAAACCCTTGTGTTGGATTTCAGAGGTTATTTATGTATTAATTTTATTGGTGGTTTCGGAGTCTTCGCACACAAATAGAAAAGCCATCAATAAATTGAACGATGATGTATGAAAGCCCATGTGAGACCAATATATGATTATAAATAACAATACGTACAGAGAAAAAGCAGTATATTCATAAATGTGGCTGGACTTTCATTATGTTTTATATTAAATATAAGCGGACACTGGATCCAGACGATCCGCAATCACAACATGAAGCTATAAAAGACATCGTAGGACTTGATAAAAGTCCAAATTGTCTGGAGACAGAGAGTGGTTTATGTATGACTTCCCGGAAACTGATAAAGAAAATAAAAAATTTGATACAGTTAGAATACATTGTAGTTCCGAATGTCCAGAGTAACTTGTCATAGATATTCATAACTTTGTCAACATTTACGTAATCTTTCAATGTAATAAACTGTTGAAAAATTATAAGAGACGCGTGCAGTATGGCCTAAAAGAAATACAGGAACATATGGTGCGTTTACAAGTTATATGACAAGTAGCCATAAAACAAGAGGAACGAGCTTTAGTAGCGACATTCTGCCGTGTTAAACACAATAGATCTACTTTACCGTTATGTGTATGTGTTTGAGAGTCAACTGGAATGATGATAGAAATATGTGCATAAATTACGCATGGCGTGTAAAGAGTCATTATTTATGTAACTTCTGTCCTTTACATTTTTATTATTTGAACCGTAAGCACATTCTTTTTACAATGCATACATGTACATGTCAATTTTAAATATATTGTGTCAGTAACTAGCTCCAATGACAAAAGAAGCTGAATAAATGCGTAGTGCGAATAATACAAACTTTGCGTTTGAAAAAAAAATACTGAAACTAGCACAAGTACAGTAATAAACAATCGTTGCGTATTTTAAAACATGCAGTTTCTTGGTCTACGTATCTCAATAGTATATTTTAGTTGAGACATTTGATTGTGTTTCTTACTCAGCATGGTCGGGCCAAATATTTCTTAAAAGCAATACAGATGGTAATACAATCCAAATATACACAGGGCGTTTATGGCGCTCTCGGGGCATTAAATAACATCATACAGCAGGGAATGGCTCATCCGAAAGACATTCTGTCCTGCTAACTGTCTTTATTTGGCTTTTACTTTGTGTTTGAAATACGAATGTTGATTAAATACTTGATCGTGGCCAAAATCTTAAAGGATTCCTACTGTGCAAATGGCTTTAGAAAGATATCGTACACATTATTTACTAGTAAAATAGTCAGTAATACTTTCTGCTTTCTGCATTTGTTGTTTTGTTTGCAAACACATACAAAGACACATAAAATAAATAGATTTGTAATGTCTTAATCATGCCTGACTATAAGAGTTAAAATGGGTTGAAAGGACAAACATTAGATGGACTAACTTCACTTCAAATGAATGGTGACTTTGGTTTTGTTTGTTACTACTTATTTTCGAGTAGCTAATAATGTTTTATATAACGCAGTTATAAGTGCAACTATATTTGCAATGCTTTTACCGAAATGACTGCTTGACACACCATGAAACACTTCATTTCAGTATTGTGTGCATTGAATACGGATCAAAAGAAAAAGGGAAGTATCATCCAAAATAAGACGTATATTTTTTTTTATAAATCTGCATCCGCAGAGATAATTTGTCTACTCCCCACAAGTACTTATACTATTTAAAACATAAGACATAACATGAATTCATGGGCAGACTGTCATTGCGGTCCAATGATTGCAAAGGAATGAGTTGTGTAAAATCGTAACATTGATTAAAGTAACAAATTAGTGTAAAGTGAAAAATATACCCTAGCAGGTTGCTTTTGTCGTCATTCGACGAGCAATTTCTATGATATAGCTACAGCCGTTAAAACTAATGTTTCTCATCTCTCAGACCAATGACATAGACACAATGAAGGTACAATACAAATATTTATGCAATTATTGCCATTAAATTAATATTCTTTTTCAAACAAATATCTATTGTTTCAGTCTATATACTATTAGAAAAATATATAAATTACATGAGATATTGAACTAAGTATATCTGTATCTGTAAAGGGATAAATATAACTATTGCATTAAAAGCTTTCTGTATACGTTTTACCCAAACAGATTCTTTAATATAACTGCCTGAAAATGATAAATGTTGCTCACAAGCAAATCAGAGTACAAATACAGTTAAATAAAATTGAATCAATTAGTCGAAGTAGGTGATCATAGAATAAACATACAACACAATACCTCTGATTTATGAAGAGTTGCAATTTTTTTTATGTCCGGAGCTTGTTATCGGCACTTTTACCGGAGCAATGAAGTGACCTGCGATGCTAAATTATCTTGCAGTGTTTATTGCTTTCAGAAATGTTTCAATTAATGAATCGCCAATTCTATTACATTCCGGGTATGCTGGTACTAATGGGCATTTTAGGTAAGTTGTATTCAAAGATGTTTCTTGTTCTTTGCACAGGGAACATTAATACCTGTTTATGAGACCGCAACAATGTATGGATTTGCATTATCCGTTCATTTGCGCAATGAGGTCTCAAATACGGAAATAAATATTACATGCACGGTTAAGCTGTAAAACCAATATTATTTTACCTAAAATAAGCCTACGAATCTTGTATAGTATCATTACATTATATTTCATGTAAGTTGTAAGTAGTTATCAATGTATTTTAGTTGTGCTGTACGTAGTATTCAAGTATTTTGCTATGCTACTTTAAACATTAATTAAAAACGTGAAATTTGCAGTAGCAGTAGATAGCAGAAGCAGTAGGAAAAACGTGAAGTTGGGAGTAGCAGTAGATAGTAGCAGCAGCAGATAGCAGCAGCAGTAGGAAAAACGCGAAGTTAGCAGTAGCAGTAGCAGTAGCAAAAACGTGAGGTTGGCAGTACCAGTAGATGGCAGTAGCTTTTAGTTTTTATTGTATTTCGAGTATTTCGAATATTTCGAGAATTTCATTAAATGAAATATGACAAGGCTGACCTAGAATAGTGCTAAAGAAATAAGAAAGTAGCTTAACAGGGTAATATTCCATACAATCGTTGTTTCATTTTTTATAGAAAGGTTGAATGAATATATAAACACGTTTTAACATTTGCATTTGAAACATTGTTTTATTAATAAATAAAACATTTTGATGATTGGGGTAGTCCCCTTTTTTACTCTATTAATATTATTCAACGTAAACCCACATCTTTACAAATACTTAAACAACCTGTGTCATTGACGAAAGTTCATAATATAATTATGTGCCTGTAGCTTTTATCATAACACCTTTGTTTCTTTTCATAAGACGACCACATATAACACAAATAAGGTATGTTCGGGCGGAAGTTGAAAACATAAATGATAAATGGCACTTTCTTGCAGCGGTTTTCAGCTATTTCCCCTGCCATTCAAGATATGAAGAAGGGTCACATTGGCTTTCCTGTGTGTACGGAAACACGAGAGACAGATTTAGGTCAAAATTGACGTACGTTGCTGAAAGAATTCCTTGATGTTTTCTGTTGTTTGTTTTGTAGTTTTCAACTAACTGTACGTGTTTAAGGGATTTAGAAACGGACATCATGAGCGAGTGTTGACGTGATAGAAAACTTTCATTAATTTAAATATTATGATATAAAAGATAACTAATGAAACTCCAGCTGCATTGCCAGTAGTTCAAATCATATAAGAACAGAATGTCGTTTATTGGATGCTTTATTTTTTATCTTATGCTTTAACGCCGAAAAGTACACAACCGCTGAATTTTGTAAATACCATGTTGCATATCTATTATTAAAAATGTTGGTATAGTATTCATTAGTATGTGGATCATATCAATTTAATATGAACGAAATGAACAACAAGAGTGCTATGAAAAGGTGCCTTATGCCCATTTTGTCACATATAAAATCATGGAGTCCTACACCCGTATCCATATAGAATCATGGAGTCCTACACCCGTATCCATATAAAATCATGGAGTCCTACACCCGTATCCATATAAAATCATGGAGTCCTACACCCGTATCCATATAAAATCATGGAGTCCTACACCCGTATTCACCAACCCATTCATAGACTTAAGACTAAAGAATATTCTTGAAACTATTTTATTCTAAAACGGTCTTAATTTGAATTTTACTTGGTGTTCGCACATGTTAATTGTAACATTCGTCATTTATAAACATTTATGAATGACATAAATGACATTGGTACCTAGAGTATTTGCAAACAAACGTTTTTTTTCTTGAGTTAAAGTCTGTTCTTTATTCTTAAGTCTAAGAATGTGTTGGTGAATACGGGCCCAGGTTAAGTTAGAACTTTGATAAAGCTATTGTCATATGTATACGTCATACAAAGAGCTTCCATTTCAATCGTTAAGATAGCAGTTTTTGATGGAACGTAGTTTATACTTTTTATATTACTGTAACCGATATAAAGATTGTCTCTTTCAATAACGGCAAGCATACGTTTAAAGCAAACAGAGAATTGATATTGCGTGTAGTATGACATTGCGGCATGCAGATGTACCCAGTCAATGACTCCGTTTGCATTTTTATGCGATATGCAAAAGGACGGTTTATTACTCTTGGGAACTGTGGTATGGAGATCATACTAAGTTATGCTCTTGAGCTTCATGATGTGAAGAAGGTAAAATTCCTGATGGCATTCTCCGTAAAATGTAAGTACTTCAGAGTTACGAACAGTAAAGAACGAATGGAACAAGTTATTAGATGTAATGAAATAGTTATATTGATACAAATACAAAACGTATATACAATGTATGTATGTGCATTTAATAAATAATCATAAACAATTATCATAATCAACACGTGTTGTGTTTTGTTTGCGTTTGTAGTATAATATTTTTATTACAACCATATTAAAACAAGAAATAATACTATATGCCGGATATTTGGTATTTCTTTGAAGTATTAGATATAAATTATTAAATGCAAATGAATATCCCGACAACAAAGTAACTGCTTCAAACGCAACGGCTCTGAAAAATGGTATTTATCTACAAAAGTATCCAAATGCCATTTTATTCATTTATGTTTCGTTGTTCATTTAATCTTCATCACATGGAAGCTTTTATACATCTGACAATGTTATTAGTACTATAATACACTTGTAATTTATTCACACGGTTGGCTTACTATTTTTTCAAAAAATACTGTAAACATAATCTCAAATATTCATCAAATTATATAATGGCCTAATAGGAGCCTTTCAACGGCAAAATTAATCCACTATTTTTCCGATTAACGATTTTCATATTATCCAGATAAATTCGCCAAAGGCAAACCCGTTAGAAATTAATTATTATGTAGACTTTGCTTGTTTTAAACACGGGTTATACAACATAATAATTAATTGTGAAAGTAATGTTTCTTCCAAAATTGTTGAATGATTGCTTATATTGCTGAACGCTATAACTGATGTTATGTTTTATTTCTTATAACGAAATTTAGATCGAGTCATTTATAGGATTTTCAAAAAAGACTTTTAAATTATAATATACTTAGGTGCTAAATTAATTGGTTTTCCTTTTTCAATAATGCATCAATTAACATGTATGGAATATCGTTACTTGTCCTAACACATTCGTCCCTTTGCTAAAGCAACATAAGAATGCATTTATATATTCCGCTTGAACAATTAATAATAATATGTTACTTCGTTCCTCATTACTCATCCTTACGAAACTCTAGCATTAAATTACTGTGGCTGTGTCCTCATACGGCTAATCGGCCTTTGGGAATTCGCATTGTTGCAAACATTTGATCCGAATGTATTTGCCTAAGAGCACTGCAGACAATGCACATGCTAACTAACAACGCTGTTTTATTTTCTGTCAAAAAAGGCGAAACCATGAAGAAAGATACATTCTCAATGGAAAACTATTTTTTATGTTAAGCCTGTGTATATGATATTATGACTCAACGCTCTATGCACAAATAATAAAACTGAACACACTCATCGCAATAAAACTATCAATTTACTGTATGATTCAGAACAATTATTAAGTTTGTAGTTTCAAGAATTATAACATATTAAAATGTGTTCAGTTGTTTTTTCGCAAATCATTTTGTTCGAACATCCATAATAAGCACACCATTTTAGCAATATTACGTAGTCTTAGTTAACTGATGTATTTGAATACTGACTTCATATTTACAATTTTACCCGCGTACATTCCGTGTGAACTTTTAGTTGGTTTCAGAGTGTAATTCTTTGTAAATCTCTTAACTGATTTCAGAGTTTAAATCCGTGTTAACCATTATAAGTATGTGTTAGCCATATATCGGTTTAATTTCGTGTTTAGTTCAGTGGTTGGTTCCGGAGTATCACAAACAAATAATAAAGATACAATAAATTGAACGATGAACTATAAAAAGACCATGTAAGTCCAAAATATAAACTTAACTTACAATACAAGACAGGGAAATAGAAGTGAATGCATAAAAGCGACTGGGATTACATTATGCTTTGTATTGAATATAAGCGGACACTGGAGCTAGACGATCCACAATCATAACATGAAGCTATGAAAGACATCCTGTGACTTGATTAACGTCCAAATTGTCTGGAGACAGACACTGGTTTAGGGCTGCGTTATTGAAAACTGAAAAGCAAGATTGTAAATTAAGTAAATTTTGATACCGTTAGAATAAATTGCAGTTTCGTATGTCCAGAGCAATTTGTCATTGACATTCTTCAAACAAGATCAGCAACACATCTGCACAATGCGAGGCATAGAACGTTTTCTTAAAACAGAAACGCAAAAAAGAAGTCACAATTCGGTGTTAATATTAAGATAAGAATGTTTCTTGTTCTAATTGCTAAAACAATAGCTTCGGTCCAGACTAAAATTCATATATGAACATATCAAAGACATGTGCAGTATGTCATAAATGCAATACATTCGGCTAAATATTTAGGGCACATATTGAGCATTTACGGCGTATACATCGCATTAAATAATTACATAAAACAAGAGCAACGGACTTTGGTAGCAACATTCAATCATGACATTGACGTTACGTTTTTATGAATAAGAATGCAAAACTGTTCACAATCGGCGCAATTTCGAGTGTAAAGAGCATTTATTATCAACTGATTGCCATTTGCATAGTACATGTATTTGAACCTTAAACACATTTTCGTTTCACTGTTTATACATGTACACTTATTTAAATATATTGTGTTAATAACCAGCAACAATGACAAGAGATGATGAATAAATGCATACTGATAATAACCCAAACACTGCGTTTAAAAATTACCACTAACACAAACAACTTGGACACTTACACTGACAAACATTCGTTGTTTATTTGATATCTTGTCGTTTTGGAGTCTACGTACCTCAATACAAGTTTTTATTCGAGACCCTTAGTGGTGTTTCTAACCAAGCATGGTCGGACCAAATGTTTTCTAAAAGCAATATAGACGGTAATACAATTCAGACACATACGGAACTTTGATTGCGCTTTCAGTGCATTAAGTAACCTCATAAAGTTAGGAGACGGTCATCGATGCGACATTCTGTCCTGATAGCTGTCTATACTTGGCATTTCCTTTAGCGCTTAATAGGAGTGTTATTATACAACTGGCGCACAATTCTTTTACGAATGTTGATTAAATCTTTGATCGCGGTCAAAATCATTAAGGATTCCCACTGTGCGAATGGTTTTAGAAACATATGCACCAGAAATAACAAGCAATATCACGATTTACCAAAAGTGTTATTAATGCATCTTCCTTGATTAAATGTTTAGGAATGTGATCTCAAATACAATAGAAATAACATCACAACATCTGTATTGAGTTAATCATGCCGGAATATAAGAGTTACAATGAGTTAAAGAGAGTTAAGGAAGTGCAAACATTTCATTGAATAATTATTATCAATTGCACACTGCAACTGAATGGTGACTATGGGTGGTAACGTACTTCATAATTATTTACTATTTATTTTTTATATGCTAATAATACTTTATCTTACTTTACAAGTACAAACATATTTACAATGTTGCGTCGGAAATGACTGCTTGACATGCAATAAACACATAGTTTTAATATGGTTGTGCATCATATACGGATCAAAAGAAACTACATCAAAATAAGATGTCTGATATCTCATAAAAAATTATATTCGCCGAGGTTACATATATACTCTCAAAATTATTACAAACATTAATACATAAATAAATTCATGGGCAGGAAGTCATGAAAATCAATGATTGCAAAGGAACGAATTATGCTTGTTTATTAAAAAAAGAAATCAGAGTACTAAACGGAACTTATTCCATAAACTTCTGTAACTTTGATACAAATATACTATTACGCTAGTATGGTGTTGGTATGATGATGCTACTTGACACAAGCAACAATACTGATACATGTTTTTAGAACATCATACTAGTGTAATAGTCCATTTATTATATATCTTTTTCCAGCGTAATATTATTTAAAATACCGGAACAAAGTCATAAATGTTATGTCACAAAACCATTTATCGGAAATGAGTTGTGTATTGATGACGTCATTATATGACGCTTAACGACTGTCAAAACATTAGCTCCGAAAGGATTTTCTATGTGTTTGCTGTGTTACGTAGAAATAATTGTATTATGTTTTTTTGTGTTTGATTCAATACCCAATAAATCGCAATCACTGTCTACTATTCTCTTTTGCATGTTGTTTAACGAAGGTAAATTTGAATCATCGAGTTGATTGTGATAAAACAGCAGTAAACTTGTGTGGTTTGTTTGTATGGATATGTTGAACGTTGCTGAAAAATGGTATACCGGTCGCCTCTACGACGAAACGTTAACCGGATTTGAGATAAGCAATTGATTTTATTTTATTTATGATATATTTATTTGATAAGTATATGCCAAACTGGCTATCTAGATCTAAACACAATATTGAAGTTGTAAATATGCATTCCGATAATTTCCGAATTCGGCCGATTGTTTGTTCTACGATTTTGAATACAGTTCGTATGTTGAATACAGTTCGTATGTTGAATACAGTATGTATTCATTATAGAAAACCGATAGGTATATAATAAACCATTGCCAGGAACAGGACATAAACAATAACACGCTTTTAGTACGTTTTTCTATAAATTATATTACGGCAAGATTCCACTTGAAAGTCACTGATCTACTGGTAACCTTTCTACCATACATTTCTACAATTCCGTTGTTCGTGTTGACTGAAAACAAACTTAATTAATGCGGTCAGTGATGTGTTTGAAAATGCCAATACAAGTCTGATATGGATCCTGAGAAATGATTAGTTTTCAAATCGTTAATAGAATCATAATAAACTGATTATGTAAAATCATGAATATTATTTAATTTATATGGGATAAATAACATATTTATTATCCGATCTCTCACAAGAAATTTGACTGAAATTGACTTGAATATAACATAATTATATCGTCTTTTGTATTTTTATTTCATTAGTATATTGTATCACCATTGCAAAAACATATGCAAAAAATGTTTAATCAATTTATATTGATATACGACAACGGTCGGGAGCGCTGTTGTCGTCATTCGGTGAGGAATATCTACGAAACAGCCACAGCTGTTAAAAATAATATTCATCATCCCTCATACCAATGCCACTGACACAATGAAGGCACTATGAATACATTTATACAGTTATTGACATTAAATTAAATGTTATTTTCAAACCAAATTCTCTTTTTACAGCCGATATACTATTGAACAAATATATAATTGACATGCGATATTGACACGTTTATGTGTATCTGTAAACGGATAAAATTTATTATAAATGTTGACGCTGTCTATAGACGTTGTAACAAAACATGTTCTTCTATCTACGAAAATGCTAGTAAAATGAAATAAGTAATTCACAAGCAAGACAATGTACAAAAACATTTCATAACGTTGAATCAATTAGTTTAATACTTCTGATTTCCTGTGTATGAAATGTTGCATATTTTAATGAGCAGGACCTCTACCCGGCTAAGTAATACATTTAACTGCAGATTAATAGATTATATTACTATGTGTCTTGTTCTTAAAATGTTCAATTTATGAATCGATCATCCTATCACATTCCGTGTATTCTCATACTAAAAGGTAAGTATGTAGTTATATTCAAAACAGTTCCTCGTAGTGCCACAGGAAACGTTTATACCTGTTTGTGAGACCGCAACAATTTATGGATTTCCATTCCCCGTGCCTTTGAGAATAATGTCTCAAATACGCAACGTGCAAAGAAATCTCACTTGGATGGTTATACGGTAAAAGCAACTTTATGAAAAGCTTATCCAAACATATTTTGTATTCATGATTTGGGTTATCCATTTTAAGGTTTAAAGGATACTGCAGATACAGGTTTTGTTATTGTAAATACTTACACAAAGTATCTACAGACATGTAAATGAAGATGTATAAACAAACAGTTTGGGAGAATCAAATCTGCGAAGTTAAAGCATTAGGTCGATATTGTTTTGTAAAGAACAAGTGTTAAACGCACACGTGTTTTCCGTCAAAACTTTTAAAACATTTTCAAACGAACAAGAAATAGTTTGCACCTAACATTGATCATCAATTCAATTCAGAGTCTTTTTCAAAATTGTTGACTCACTTTGTTTTATGATAACTTTATTTAATAACATGTTTACTGTTTATGTGCACGCATTCAACGATATGAATTCAGTGTGATAACCTCCGCCTCTCAAACTTTGCTGTTGGCAAATTTGTCTTTTTTTTTCTTTCTAAAGTTTCAAACGCACGAAAAAATGTAAGATTGGATTTGCATAAACATTGCTGGGACGGCTGGAAATAGGCCAATGAACAAATGAATCGATTTTGATGGTGATTCAGATTATGTTGCACAGCACAGTTGGGTAGTTGGAGATTTTAGTAAAGGTCTGCGCACCCCCAGTGCTTTCTAGTTGATAATGAGATAAGAGCTCATCTGTTTTGCTTACTTGAAATGGTCTAACAATATAACCAGATTGGCTAACATAGTGTGAGTGATCTTACAATTAACCAGGAGACGAACATAGATCGCTCCGCCTTTCTGTTTGTCCAAGGTTGTTTGTCCAAAGATTGGAAGTAACTCGATTGAATTATGCAACCACGTGCTATTATTTACCACTGAAATATAAACCCATAATTAGTAAACTCAATCCTTGATTGACAAGTATCTACTGAACAATATGATTTCATTTATAATTAAATTTTGATTAATGATTTATGTCATCCTTCACAGGTTCACTCATTCACTTCTATGTAATAAAAAACTGGTATTATATTTCAATTAAATATTTGTTTCATGTTTTTAATTCAAACAAGCTTGATGAAAATGGATATATTGAATCTAACGTAAAAATAGTCGATAATAGAATAACGCGTAGTAACCTGTTTTCACTACTCGTTATAACCCGGAATGCGTATTTAAATATTTTTAATATTTAAAAGTTAGCCGATATAATGGTCCAATTTACTATTATAAAAGAACATTGTTCACGCTACTAACACTTAATTTAAATAAGAACTATAAAACAATTGTGGAGTTAACTTACTATTTTTCTTATTCATTATAAATGAAGTCTTACAGAGGATAGGTGCCAAGAATGTACATTAAGAATTTGATAATATACGTACATTTTATACCGTACATATTTCGTGTATTTAGTGTCTAAATGTATGGCATTTCATAAAGTCGTAGAAGATAACCGTATTTTTACTACTTCGTGTACTCGAGCATTACAGTAATAAAGGCGAAGCAAACACAGCGTGGTGCTCGGTATGTTAAGATCCTAACATCATGATAAAAAGCATTGTTACCACACTCCTTGCAAATATACTGTTCACCCATATTGCTTATGCCATCAACACATCGTCCTAAATAAAGAATGATGTAATTCGAGATGGCGAATACCAAGTTAGATTCAACATTAAAGTGCTCTTAGAACAGAACAATTTCAAGAATATTTTTATTCTTAGTCTTAAGCCTAAGAATAAGTTGTTGAATATGGGCCCAGGATGAAATGGGCATCAAGGACATGATATTATAGCAACCGTTATGCGTATTAAAGGAAAGTCATTAAGGCAAACGGTTCCTTAAAACGTTCTCCTAAACATATTATAATGTCCTCTTAAACATGTATAGTGTGTTTTGTTATATTGTGTACAAAAGTGTGTACAAAAGGACTGTTGTTGTGTTGGCAGAATATTGTGGCAGTGGCAGTTTTCTGTAGTTCTGTTGGTAATTTTAGCTTACGTAGCTTTTTACGAATGATATATTACTTAGCAAATACATTTCTGCGTCTGATAATGCAAATATCGTAAATATATTTTACTGTATTTTTCGTCCCTAATGAATTAAATACGTTGACAAGTGATTTGGGTTTAATATATTTATTATATTCCTAAGCGAAAAACTATGTTAATAGGCATATTAAAAACTACCACAACCACTTTATGAAAAGTACAATGATCGAAAGGCGCAAACCTTTGCCAATGAGTTATAGAGCATAATGTGGCAATTTGTCCTTTTTGCAAAAACCAAGAAATCTTTTTTTTCCTGATCCAGACGGATACCCGGGTAACCAACAAAATACTAATCATTTATTGATTGGTTGGGGTAACTACGAGATATTTTATAAACTGTATTGCAAATCATATGGAAATGTATTATTTAATATACATTACAGCCTCAAGCCACTTGATTTAATAAGTTATTTAACATTGCACAAACTACATGATATATTACTACTCAGATTAATCAAACTCTAGCTGTATCACTTATACAAGTGAAACACCGCACTGAACAAAATGTACACAAACATACATATATTATATCTATAGACACCTGTGTGACTTAATTATTAACGGACAAGTACCAGACATATTTTATAACATGGAACATGACACACCACATTTGTTTCGACTTTTTATAAAGAACATAGGGGACATTTTGCTTGCAAATGAGACATTTTTTCATGTTTCTATGACGAAAGACAAGTCATTAGATAACAGTTAGGTAATTAGAAAATAAATCATAACCGACCGTTAACATTTCCCCGTGTATCCAAACAGGAATAACGTTAAACATTGTTTGTCCGGAATACGCACTAATATGCTAGGGAACAAGACGGTCACACTGACCTGCGTTAGTGATGGAAGGTCGAGCTTGACAAACATCGCTCGAAGACATTGGTCTAAGTAAGCCGTAATACGAGCACGTTCATGAAATTGCATAAACTGCAGTCGAAATTATACGGGAATGCAATATTTTATAGACGGTTCATAGGGCGTAATTTACAATCAGTAAAACAAGAGACACATACCTGCATAGCAGAAAACCTGTACGCAAATATGTAACATCCACACACTGTGTATGCTACATATAACTATGGAAACCGCCTTTGCTTATTTAATTAAGTATTTCACATACTTTTCTTTTACAGTACAAATGGCATTTCCTTACGACACTGCATACAGACAATCGCAGACAATTCCCTTGCAAATGAAAATATTTCCGTGAATCTATGACGAAAGGCATGATATACGATTACGGCTAGGTAATGAGAAAATAAATTATAACCGGTTGTTACCATTGCCCCCCTGTGTCTAGGCACTAATTGCAGCACATATTGTTAGTCCAGGATACGCAGGAATATAATAACATGCAAGAGACGGTCATATTGACTTATGTAAATGATTGTGTTGAGATTGACCAACGCAACTTTATGACAATGGTTCTTTATTTATGTCGTGCGGTATGTCCGTGTTCTATTATAAAGTTAGCATTTTAAAAGTGTAGCTGTATTTATCTATTTCGAAAGCAATTAAAACGTGCCATGTATGACGTGGGAAGATATAACTAGTGGCAATTCAACACCATTACATATATACAAATTAAATAGAAATAGTGCGTATCTCATGCCATAATAATAAGATATAAGAATACTATCATCGTCTACTGACATAAATTATTTCTTATTGAAATGAGAAATACATGTAGTATACAAATTATGTAATATTGTACACAGTCCAAAGATTATATGCACTTTCCAATTTTGTCAAAATATATGTAATTTACAACTAACATGTATATGTTCAAATTCCAATTAAAAAACAAACACGCTTTCTATTGCCAGACAAACCCATGTGATTTATATTCACATACCTCATCAAAGCAACACGTTGCAATCGGTATGCTAAGTAGGAACGAGTGTATGTCTATATACATGAAACTGTAAACGCAGAAGCCTTTGTTAAATAGACAAAAACAAGACACATAGTATACAATATGAATTGGAAGCTAATATTGCTTATTGTTTTTATAATTCCGGAAGTGAAATTTGCGATAATTCACCCTCGGGCAATTACACGCATAGGGGTACACTCAAAATAAGTCATTGCATAAAACATCAAATACGGCTCAAACGAAAAGTGAAGATGCGTCGACATTAATACTTATATCGTGTAATGATTATTCGGCCATACACTGAAGAAGCACTTATCTCTCTACCAAACAATTAGAACATCAAACATATCCAATGAATAAAAACAGTTTCACGTCAAAGACTGAACAGCCTATGAATCAGCAATATTTAGCAGTTTTGCACACGGTAAATGACACTCTACAGAGAAAGCACCGCACTTGTATTTGTAACGTATAAACAGTTGCACACCTTTCAGGAAATTAGTTAAATTGCATTTTATCGTAAAAACAAATGTTTATATTGTGTGCCTGCAGTTAAGTGCTATTAGTGTGCGCTAAATATATATTAATGACATAATATGTCTGCTCGTATTGTTTGCGTCTACTTTGTTTTCTTCACGATATGAAAAATGGGAGTTATAAGTGATAATTTTAAGTATTCGTTCGACGTAATTTATTTAATGATATTTCAGTCGTTCTGCGAGTGATGGCTTACAATTTGCCGCAAGAAGCGACACGCAAGAATACAGGAGTTCTGAGCGATCTATTATCTATACCATTAAATTATTTAATATGTTCGTATATGCACGAAAACATTGCTGGTTGTTTTTCGACTTAACCTCGTCGTTAACATCCGTATATATACATGTATACCGAATCACAAACAACGAGGATTGCAAACACAGCTGCACAGCTAGGACAAACACTATGCTTATTTATATTTCAAAATGGATTTCACTTTATAGGGGCATTAATATATTTAGAACATTTTATAATGCCCTTGTAATCCACGAGTATTAATTATATTACAGAATATATACCAGCGTATTAGGTGTGGGAGTTGCCTATATTAAAATAACATTGTTTATGGGATATATGTTTATAGTTTTAATGATTTGTGCAAATGGTGATGCATTTTCCTCACTGTTTAAGATTGTGGTTTACTTGATCATTTACAGGAATAGAACACAATGTTTGCTTATACAATCTTACTGAGCAGGCATGGAATGAATGACTACCAGCTAACGTTCAGAACAATAAAACTCATATTTAGCGTGTATAATATGTATTTTTCCTTCATATGCAAGAAAGCTGTAGTGATTTTTATGTAGAGTTGTCATATTTTTCTAGTTAAAGCTGTACGTCATAGATTGGGAAATTGACAAAAATGAAACAAAAAATTGTTTCAAATCTAGAAAAACAAGATAGTATTAAATAGAACTAACTGTAATTACATTGTTGACACATTAACAAAAGTTGCCAACACCCTGGTTTAATAATTGCAACGCATTCTTTCAACCTGATTTCAAAAGCGACTCGAGACGCTTTTTAACTATTTATAAATCGTAGGTTGTTGTTGTGAAATTTCCACGTGGTCCAAACAGCCAATCAATTTCGCTTTCGGAGTCCCGTTGTTTACAAAACAAATGTCCGAATTACAAGTAGCGCTTCGTACAAATGACTTTAGCGGCGCGGTTAGAGCATCCGCCTCTCACGCCGAGGACATGGGTTCAATCCCCCGCAAGTACTCATAATTTTTAATTTCAATGCTGTTAGAAGATATCTTTGTTTGCACGATAGTTTTCAAATATTTTTTCAGGAAATAAAGAAATATATCAATAAACGTTAATTAATAAAATCATATAAAATACTATATTATCCATCGTTTTAATAAGCTATTGGAATCGCATCTGGCATGTTCATAAACGGCCCGAAATTACAATTACTCAGTAGCACACCGAATAGTCATAGTATATTTTAAGAAAACTTTCCCGAAATAGTCGTTTAGTCTGCTATTATTTGTATTGTTAAACTATTAAGAGATGCTTCATTGACTGTATTTGATGAATATCGTACTGTTTACATCACATACATGGTCTCATTTATATATTTCTAATTATCTCTGATGTAGCAGCTTTAAAGTTCATTTTTTTATATAGAATACAATATATATATCAATGAGTCCACTTCCAGTTTCCGCCAACCGTTTTCAATCCCAACGGTTTTGTTCAATCTAATTGTACGTCTAACAAAGTACATCCGATTCATACGACCTTTACATCACGTGGTATACAAATTTAAAAGAATAAGCTGTTATTTTTTTGAATCTGTATAGACTGGAACATGAAGTATCTGCTAGGTAATAAGTTGATACAAAGCTGTCAAGTCTTGATTTTATTGATTTTCTTTAAAAAAAAAAAAAAAAACAACGACAAACAAACACATTTTGCTTTCATAAAATTGTATAATTATATTAATATAGATCATGTGGATAGCGGCACTACCTAACGTATTTGTAAATATAATTAATTAAGATAGTTATCTAATGTCAATTTGAAAATGGTATACAAAGGTTTGCCAGTGGCGTTACGTAAAGATAAAACAGTGTCTGCATTCCTTTCGTAGCAATTTTGATCTAGCATTTCTTTGAATTTGGACAAAGTTGACATGGGTTATGGGTCATCTTAAACGCCTAGAAATGATAAAATATATCCATTTGTGTATTTGTTACTGAGCATTTGTTACATGTGTTCATTTATATAAATATTTTAGCGTATAATTGGATTAGCTAGAGTTCAGTAGAACATATGGATTTCAAGAAAAAACAAACATTACTACGATGTAATAAATAAAAGTAGATTTAATGGAACACTAGCGATTTGCAGTTTTGCGAAAATATGCGTCTAACTTCGCCTGTTGGCGGTAAACATTAGTGACTTAATTATCTAATATAATGCATCTTAAGGTGAATATTAAAGAATGCGTCATACATTGTACAAAATAACATTGGTGGGTTAACAAACTCATTAATCTGAACCGGTATTCATCTGTTTAATTATGAACACTGTTATTGTAACTAATTTGTATCCTTGTCAGACTTCCGAAATTCGTATTTGATGCTTTGGCATGAGTTATATTAACAGTACAGTAAGCAAATGTCATTGACGATGTTGTGAAAGTAATAACTTTTTGTTATTCCAAATTTACTTATTTCCATAGACATATTTGATCATAACAACATACAACATATTTAGCGATACATAACTATGTCTAGAAAACAAAGTTTTGGTGTGTTTTTTTTAACAGGGATAAAAATATGAGAAAAAAATAACAATAATAATGGACTGGCTAAACCAAACACATTTTTGCAAATAATATAAAATTTAAAAACACCTACGTGTTAATTGAAGAACATATAGTAGAAAATGAAATAAAAGTAACATATTTAATTTGTTTGTTTGAGTAAAAAAATATATTTGTTTTATTAAATAAATTAAATAGTATAATAAAAAAAATATTGGTAAGTGACCGGACTGTAACTCTTAATAGCTAGAAAGCTGGTTGAAAAGAGATTAAGGCGTATGGATAGGGTTATTGCGGTGATCAGTTGTATTAATGAAATGTCTGCAGTGTGTTTGGTGTATTTGATTCTTGTTTTTAGTAGTTGAAACGATTGGATGATCGAATTTAAATCCCGGCGCTATGTTGCATGCTGTTATGTAATGTATTAAATTATAAGACATTAGGAAATAGTCAAGCCTACATAATATTGGAGGTTTCGTGTTTGAGTGCCACGTGTGAATTTTATCATTTGGATTTAGAGTTCGCCAAACATCGCAAAGATCATAATTTTCGATAATTTCATTTATGTTTTGCAGTTTATATTGGTGTCAAACCTACCATTAAGTTTATCCAATTTGTAATTATTAACAACAGTATTAAAACTGCAAATGTTGATTGACATTAAAGTATAAATTGTTATGTTTGTTTATTTTATGGTACGTGTCCTTTATATTATATTTAATTTTGATTTTAAAGTGTGTTGAGTGAGTTTTCCGCTTTAAGACCCATCCATATCGGGCCGAAACGCACAATGTACAGAATTAGAAGAAAAGGAAACGGGGGCAGGAAGTCAGCGTTCATGTATATATAGTATAAGTCGTTTGTATAAAAGGAAACCCACAAAACAATACAGTACCTGCATAATAAGAACATTATTGTTTTCAAACAAAAGTGAGATGTCATGAAGTAACATTGTATGTTTGTGTGTGCGTGCGTGTGCGTGTGTGTGCGTGCGTGTGCGCCTGTGCGAGTGTGTTGGTTATACAAAGAACAGTATTACATTCATTGTAAGCTAAATACACAATTATATCACTTATAGACAACGAGTACTTTGTATTACTCCATATCTATGTACATGTGAATAATTACATATCGGTGATGTCAGCAAATATTTACTTACATATATATAAATACACATATTAAGGTAAAAGATTGAGTGTATACATATCTATATATGTATATATATTATGTTCCTTTATCATTGTTGAGAAATATGTTTTAGCATGACATGTATTGATATATATTTCTCAACAATGATAAAGGAACATAATAAACGTTAATACTGAATATAGCAGTTATGTATGCGATATTTGAATACATGTCTGTGTAACAAATTCACCGGAAACGTGTGGCTGGCGGATTTCATACTCGACTGGACGTTCTGGGCAGCACACTAACTTCATCGGCTGCTCTTACGTAATAAATGTCTATCTAACAAATTGACCGGAAACCTGCCACGCTGGCGGTTTTCGTACGCGACTAGACCGTCTTGGCAGTACACCAATTTCACCAGCTGATCTTTTGTGTAGAGGTCTGTATATCTGAACTTCCGAATCAGATTCAGAATCTGATGATGTCACTCGTGTCGACGTGTACTTGTACATCTTCCGGATATTCGGACTCTGAAATATCCAGCTTCCAGTCTGGCCTTCTGTATTTTAAAAAGCGTCGTGGACACGACCTACTGAAACGCCAAAATGTCACAGGGTGAGAAAATTGTGCGGCCAGTCCGGTACTCGAACCCGGGACCCCTCGCTATCAGGGCGAGTGCTCTCCCGACTGAGTTAACCGGACCGCCACACAACTTCTCCCCTTTAAGTGACCAAGTTCATGCCGTGACATACACCCTCGCTCAAATATGAATTCGTCCTCGAATTCAGGGATTCGTGGTGTTATATAATTACCACGGGCCCTCGGAGAGTTAACCCGGGTAACGTCACGGTCCCACGTTGGGCGCCAAATGTTACAGGGTGAGAAAATTGTGCGGCCAGTCCGGTATTCGAACCCGGGACCCCTCGCTATCAGGGCGAGTGCTCTCCCGACTGAGTTAACCGGGCCGCCACACAACTTCTCCCCTTTAAGTGACCAAGTTCATGCCGTGACATATAGATGATCAGTCGATACATAACCATTTTAAATTGATGTCTCCATTTTGTAAACCAATACATTGTCTGTTTATCGTTTGTATCATACTGTGTTATTTTCATTTTTACAGTTCAAAACTCTTAATAATTTAGAGTTCCGTGACAAACGCAATTAATTTATTTATCATACCCGAAAGTGTTTTTTTTCGTGAAAGTAATAACTGGCAATGTATATTAATGTGTCGACTTTAGAAAGGCTAAGCACTATGTTCGTTGTATGCGTTTGCATGAATGTGATATTGTATACGACTATGTTAATTACGTGGAAATAACGATAGTTTTGCAAATACATAACAAAAAAAAGTTTCAGGACATTACATATTATACAAACATCGAACAAAATCCGTAAAAAATATATATCTTATAATAATATATCATAATTACGCAAAAGAACCAAAGAAATCGCGTGAAACATAAATCATTAATGTTTCACTGAACGTAGCCTCCCCATCTACCGTTGCGAAAGTATGCGTCCAATTCTGAACCATGTAGTGAATAAACATTAGAAGGAATCTATTTGAAGCACATTACATTGGTAATGCTGCATAAAATTGAGTTTTACAAATAAGGAATGCTACTACTTGGTAGGCTTATCTACTGGTATAAAAACGTGAAAATGATATAATCATGGGTTTTTCTTTCATGTTTTAATATTCCTTAAAACATGGAACAGTTCACTATCGCTTATTAGTTATTATTAATTTTCTATATAACTTCTACGTATTTGTAAAACTGAATATGCAATCCTATGAACAATGAAAGTAGTCAAAAATGGTGGCGTAAGACTTTTACAAAAGCAACTGTCTCGTTTTTGGAAAAAGGGTCCATGTTCAATTGATTTTGGTTTTTTTCTCTGTTCATAATTGTATATAATAACAGCAATTGTATCGAACAATCGCAGTAATGGTAATATATTTATTTGTGGATACTACTTTGCATACCGCAAAACTCGTATAATGATTATGCACATATCGTTCTTTATTAGCATTTATTAATTATTTATATTGTGACGGTTGATTAATGTTAACATAACAGCAGGATTTAACTAAAACATATGCACATTCCATTGCGTGAAATCTAATTTTGTTGCAATAAATCTTCTTTGATGCAAAGTTTGATGCGATATGCATTTGCCGCGGCTGAACTGCATTGATTGCATACAAAATGCATAACACTGTATATGAGAAATCATGTATCCCTATTTCCCAATAGGGGCCGTAAGCCTATCTGGAATTAATATTGGTTTGTGCATAATTAAAGTTACAAAATATTAGTATATAAGCATATTTAGATATAATGGTTATACTTGTATTAGTTAGTTATTAGTACATGTACAATTGGAAATAACCACGAGTTCACTATGGAAGAGGTGATGATATATAGTAGTATTGACATAGAAATAAAAAGGAACAGTAACACTCGAAAAATATTTTTTAGCGGTAGTAGTGTTTCTTTGATTTTGTTTTGGAAATATTACATAACCCTTCGGTGCCCAAACAAGATTATCAGGTTTCGTAACAATATGGGACCCACAGATATTGTAAACAACAATATTATGGCTGATTTGCAACTGCTAAACATAGATTACAGAAACAATAATGACTAACTCATGTGTTTGAACTATTTCATAACAAATGCCTATCATACATGAAAGAAAATTTTGTGCTTGTTTAACATATACATCATTATTAAACTGGATCCCAGATGTACAATTTTAAATGATATTGCCTCAGTGAGCCACATATATGGATCAAAATGGTACACAGTATGCTATAGAAACATTATATGAAACTTCCAACTTCCAGAGTCTTAGTAATGTTTTATTTGGGTTTGTTAACATAAGTAAGTACAATACCCAAGGACCCTTTCGGAAATAAGCTTTCGGGCTTTCATGGGCCATCCTAGGTAACTACGAACCTTCACTAAAACTTCCGTCGATTTAACTTAACCTCACATTAATTTATTTTAACAAATGTTACTTTATTTTCTTAAAAATAGTTGTTTCTGTAGCATATTGAATTTGTATTGAGTAAATTCAATTGTTATTGCTTTTGATATTTTTATAAAGTACATGTTGGTTATACCATTGGTCTAGATCTTATATTCGAATTTGTTATGTGTTGAAAATCTGTTTGCTTTAGCCTGAAAAAAATCTATAAATACGCATTCCAAATAGAAACTCATTGCACGTGTACCGTCTTGTGTCATCATAACTTCTTAAGAAACGTCTTAAAAACTGTATTGGGCTAAACTAGCGTTAATGACAAAATTACCGTACCGGCACATAAGCTTTTCATATCAATACTAAACTTCAAAGCTATAGTGACTCAAATAATATCACCCCGCATAAATATTTCCTCATGTCTAACTTAACCTTATTCGAGTTGAGCATTCAATTAAAATCCTGGGTAATCAGCATGTGGTACACATTCAAAGCATCCCAGACTAATCCCATTCTTGATAGCTTGGCAGACAAACGCTAAGCGCCGAAAGTAAGTTTCAAAACCAACACCTCACAGAGGTGGTTATAACGATAAACATGTCATTTTAAACCGAATTGAGTGCTTCAACATGCTGTACAAATTCCACAATTAACATTTACATATGAAAATAATTGTCAATAGTGTTACACATCACTGTATACCTACTATATGATCTTCCCGGATTTGTAATTTTTTATTGCTACTGAAACTTACAGTGTTATAGAACATGTATATCAGATTGAAATAACCATCTGTGGGAGGTTTTTATTTCATCACTCTTAAAAATATGATGATTTTCTCCAATTAAAAATACCTATTTTCTGCATACAAACTGACACATATGGTCATGGAACTGCTTTTTTATATTGGTGCTTTACACAAAAGAAAATTTATGCACCGAAAATAATATTCAAGAATAACTAAAACAAAACATATATTTCTATCAAATATGCTTACAACATGCATATCGTCCATTGAAGCCAAAAGAGCCTATCAGCAGTCTTGGCACATATCGTCCATTGAAAGCCAAAAGGGCCTATCAGCAGTCTTGGCACATATGCTGATTTGTCCTTTTGGCAATCAATGGACGATATATTAGTCAAATAGTGTATGTTTCGAAATAGTACATTTTACTAGTATGTTAGTTTTAAATAATAAACTGTTTAAAACAACATATCGTTTATAATTTAAAGTTAGCGATAACGATAACAATCATTGTTGAATTTTCCAGGAGGACTTTGAGAGTCAAAGCCACCATTATGTTTGTGTATATATTACTATTTAGCATATTATACTATGTCTTAATATAAATCCTACTTGACTGGGTGGGATAATGATAATGATAGACTGACAATAAAGAGTATTGGTATTTCCCGGTTCCGGATGCTCATAATAGATTTGTAGAAAGATAAACGGGCATATTAAAGCAGTGGAGCATGTTCCCGTTTCTATCCTCCGGTTCCTTCAACTTTTTGAAAGCTTAGTGATATCCGTCAAATAGAGCACCTGTTAATTATTTTCTACAGAAGCTAATGCTCTGCCTTAATGAATTTAACTGTATTACCTATTATCTACAAAAAGACGTTGGAACCACAGTTGGAACAAGTTTTGATTAGTCGAAACTCGTTAAGGGCTATTTTTCGATTTACAAAATATTCACTCTGAGAGTCGATGGGCAGTCCATCTAATTAAGTCGTAATGTCATAATGAATTACATCAATGTCATTCAAACGTTATTTTCACTAACAGATACATTTAAACTTGTCTGGTTTTATTTCAAAGGATAACGAGTTTAGATTGCACTAACATATTTTATATATGATTTCAAACTCATTTATACCAGATTAGTTAAATATATGTGTGGATAAATAAAGATACGAGAATTATACCACTACAACACTCAAACCTATGCGAATACATTTTTATTATTGCGTCAAAATAAACGATAATTAGCACTTTCCATATATTTTACACGTGCAATTATTCCGGCCAATCGATTATGTATTTTCTTAATTTAAGGTACCAAAACAGGTGAATTCGTGATGAAAATCATACCTTAAATCACATTGACGCAAAGTTAAGACCACCGTATTGTTTGTTTTAGAATAGGCAATATACACTCCGTGTCATATCAGAGTATTCTGTAATGTCAGGACCAGGTATTCTAAATATTTATGAAAGCTGGAGGGTAAACTGGCAATTAGGTCTTGCTTCAAAACCTTATAAAATATTTATTACTTTCAATTAGTAAAAAGGTTCTCCTCTTCTGTTCTCCGTAATCTTGCCTTCAGATAATTGCTCGGGTAGGCAACGTATTCCTGTGTGACGGTAATTAGACCGTCAAGCTATATAGGACACAATCTATAAATCTGTAACAAGTGTGTGTGTGTGTGTGTGTGTGCGTGCGTGCGTGCGTGCGTGTGTGTGTGTATTTCGAAGCTTATGAGGTCCTTCCGCGCCTAAGGCTGCATTATGTGAGGACCCGGAGTGTGCCCCAGCACTCCTACCTAATTAACTTACTAGAGACTCACGAAAGTTGGGACGAATTTTGAATCATAGCTGCAATTTCCAGCTATTTATTTTTTACTGAAAGATTTTAATTTTGATGTGGCCTTGTGCTGTGGGGGGGAAACCGGAGTTCCCGGAGGAAACCCCACCTGTCCGGTATGGTGACCACCAACCAAACTCACATGCGCCGGGAGTGGGAAGCGAACCCGGGACGCCTAGGTGAGAAGCGAGTGTACCAACCAAGTTCGATAACAGATATGGGACAATCTAACTTGTTCGGTAGTGCCACTTTCGATAGAGACTGGACCTTATTTTTTTTATAAAACTGTATCTGTTAAGAGAATTTACTTAATATTTAGAGCTAACACGAGAAACGTTTCTGTTTCTATAATTCTTAAAAAAACTCTCACATTACATCTCTAATATCAAAATGTGTCTTCATTATCACCTGTTTAAAATTTCTTTTTTCAACAACAAGGCTGTATCGGTAATACCCAGTGTGTGTTAATTAAGAATGCAATATAGATTATACACAATTTACCTGGTTATACTTGTTGGTCTTAATAAAATTTAAGTAATAACCATGTCATTTTTATTAAACAACTAAAGTCAATCAATATATAATTAGACAGTGGCTCAAATAACCCATCAATCTCTTTTGAAAAATAAAATAAATAATTGTGTTTCAAAGACTGGTGTGAGGATATTTAATTATTTAGAAGCGGAGAAAAACATGAACAAAGCACTTTACTATATATGAAGAATGCTTGGCACGTTTTTATGGAACGGAATGTAATTGTATTTTCTAATATCTTGCAAAAGTGGTATAAAAGTTAAATCTGAATTATCGCTTTCAAAATAACTCCATAAACAAAATTGCTTCTCGCCATCTTTTAAGCATTTTTAATTATTTATAGATAAACGTCGAGAATGTGGAATGCGATTATGAGTACCTTTAAAGTTGAAATTAATCATCGATAAATAAATGCAGAATGCTCGCACAAGTGTTCGATTTTTACTCGTTTGTGAAAGCAGACGAAAACGAAAAACGACAATTATTATTCTGCATACGTGAACCTTAAAATACACATTTATTTGGATAATGCACTTTGAAAACTGTGTGAAGTCCCGTACAGTCATAATGTACTGCAGTTAAGAAGTGGGTTTTTCACATTGTACCGGATAATTATTGAGATATTTCACAACACATAGATTGCCATGTTGGTATATTTTAATTCCAGTTGTTCAACGTTATTTTAAGCATGTTCGTTTTGAAGTACCTAAAACAAATACATGCAGTAAGTTAATTTTTTGTACAGAATGCTATTAGTCACTTTTCTAACGTAGACAATACATTACCTGCAAAACCAAGCGATGCAATTTATTAATATCAACAATAATAAATCCCAAAACGCAGACATCTATAGTACCAATAAAATAATACCAAGATAAGGATCAGATTCTCGAACTACCTGACAAAAAATTGTTATTTAAATATATTTGTTTACATTTCATTCTCATCGAAATGTGTAGATGATTCTTTAATGATCTTTTCAAAACTATAGTGTTGGAGGAAGGAGTTGAAAGTATATCACAAATCGATATAACAGAGAGCGTTTGAAATCTAACGGAATGCTTTAAAGCTGCTACTTCACATATGAATAGACATATATAAATGAGACCATAAAAGTTGCGATATTCATCAAATACAGTCAATTAAGCGTCACTTAATAGTATAATAGCAATACAAATAATAGCAGACAAAACGACTCTTTTGGGAAAGTTCTTCTGAAAATAGACTAGGACTATTCGGTGTGTGCTACTGAGTAATTGTAATTTCGGGCCGTTTTTGAACATGCCAGACGCGATTCTAATAGCTTATCAAAACGAGAGATAATATATAATTTTATATGATTTTATTAATCTATGTTTATTGATATATGTCTTAATTTCCGGAAAAATATTTGAAAACTATCGTGCAAACAAAGATTACTTCTAACAGCGAAGAAATGAAAAATTCTGAGTACTTGCGGGGGATTGAACCCGGGTCCTCGGGGTGAGAAGCGGATGCTCTAACCGCGCCGCTAAAGCCATTTGCACGAAGCGCTACTTGAAATTTGGGACATATTTTTGTAAACAACTAAACACTGGAAGCGAAATTGATTGGCTGTTTGGACCACGTGGTAATTTCACAACAACAACCTACGAGTTATAAATAGTTGAAAAGCGTCTCGAGACGCTTTTGAAATCGGGTTGAAAGAATACATTGTAATGATTAAACCAGGATGTTTGGAACTTCTGTTAATGTGTCAACAATGTAACTTCAGTCAGTTCTATCTAATAATATCTTGTTTTTCTAGATTTGAAACAGTTTTGTTTCATTTTTGTCAATTTCCCACTCCGTGAAGTAGCATATTTAATAAACGGTCGCCCTTACTACAAACGGTCGCCGTTACTACAAACGGTGATTTAAAAAAAAACCGGTGAATGCCATTTTTATTGCAATCATGGACTTTTTTTATTGCACATTAAGATAATTCGCGCGTTGTATTATGCGCGTAAAATCCAAGTTTGCAATATTATGGAATGTATCCAAGCTAATTGGATGTGGGCGTTGCCAACATTTAAATAACATTTACCAATGACTGTAATGCCTCTTTCATATAAAAATGCATTTAAAAATGTATGCTATTTTGTTTTTGTTATAAATGAAACACAGTGTTCGTAATGAGCAGGCATGGAATGTAAAGCGACTAGAGTACTTACAGAACAATACATGACATATTAGATTAGCGTTTATAATATATTGTTCTGCATGAGCATGGAAGCCTAATGGTGATACATGTATGTATTTACTTATGTCATAAGTAATTTGTCTAGAAGACGCTTATAAGACATGTATGTATATCTATTAGTCTTTCCAGCATTTACCTATAGTAATCTAACTCAGAGGTTTCGCTTGTTCTCATTTAACACACAAAGAATATATTCGCGACATGTGTTGCTACAGCACGTGGTTTTAAAAGTTCAAAATAGTTAATTGTTAAACTGTTCAAGTTGAAAGAGGCTATGATTTAAAGTAGGTCAACCCTTTGTTGCGATATACTGCCATCTGATAAGTATCATTAATTTATTTATAGCATTTTTCGTATATATATATATATATATGTAGAAAAAGCTGAACAATTGTTTAAAAATTCAGAATCTTAACAAATTGAGGCTGCATAATATTTACGTAAGAATGTGGGAATTATGAACATCAACATTTTAACGTACGTGTATTTAGAGTATTCTTTTACATGCTATGCTGTTCTAGTCTAACTGTGTTCTTTTAGTCTGAGTCTGTTGGTTTGTGCAGCCAGAATTGTAAACGTCATATAAGGCCATATGTTACAAATTGCTGAACCATATTAATTGATATACACTATAATACGACTAACGGTGTTATATTTATTCATATGTATTTTTGTATGCATTGAAATCGTCCAAATACGTAAAATTTCAATAATGTGTATCTACTTTGAATACCAGACTATATGATATTTGTACCTTTCTATACACGAAACAGTTTGAGCAAATTTACCAGTTTTTGATAATAAAAGCATCGAACAACATGTGTTAAAAGTAATTGCATCTTATTATAGAATACCATAATTACATAAAAGCACCAAACGAATCACTTGGAATCCAAAAATCATAATCATTAATGTTGAATTAAATAAACGCAGCCTACGCGTGTACTTTTGCGCAATTATTAGAGCCGCATAGGGCGAATAAACATAAGTTTTAGAAACACCATATCGTTGTCAATACATCATTACATGAAATGTTAGGCATGTTACTACTTTCTAGAATAATGTCAAGGGATTATTAAAGTAAATGTTAAATCCGCTTTTTTTACAGCCATTTCTATGAACAGTTGTATACAATGGTGTTGACTGTATTGAAAAGAATAGAACTAGGTAACATTCTCTTGTTCCTTATAAAGGCTCATAACAACGGTTGATTAATTCAACAGAGAAGCATGATTACACCAATATGCAAGATGCAGGGTCCATTCCGTGAACGCTAATTAAGTATTGGGAAATCTTCTTTGATGTAAACATTGGAGCAAGATGCATTTTCCCACGGGCGAAATGCGTTGATTGCATACAAAGGACATAACACTGTACATGAGTAATCAATTATTTAAAATCATTTCCGATTGGCTTTAAGTCTATTTAGTATACGCATTAGTTGCTGCATTATTTAATTTAAATATATATTAGTATGTAAGCTCCTTCAACCTAATGTCCAAGTACATGTGTTGATTAGTTATTAGTAGGATAGGGGAATTATTACATTGTCAATATTGATGCTGTGTCGGAAATCGGTTGTAAAATGAACAATGAACATTTAGATGTATTATTACCCATTCATCTGATTTGCTTTGCAAATATCATAGTAAACTTCAGTGCCATTACGAATTCCCAATAAAACTAATTGCACGGCCAACTGCCTTGCGTCATATTAATAAAGCGTCTTCAAAAATATATGGCGCTAACCTATAATGAGAAACACGCCTTACCCGCCCAAAAGCTGTTCATATCATTACTAATTTTAAAGCTCTACTTAATTAATATCATCCAACATTCATATTTTCTCAAGCGTATATGAATCTAATTCAAGTTACGCATTACATAAAGTTCTCGGGTAATTCGCATATGGTCCACAATCAAAGCAGCGACTAATCCCATTCTTGAAATCTTTGCAGACAGCCGCTAAGCGCCGAAAGTAATTTTTCGATTGTAACAATAAACATCAAAAAGGACTTAGAGAGTCAAAACGAGCATTACGTGTGTATATATTAATATTTAGCACTACCTAAATCCTGTGTGACCTACCTGTAGTAAACACGTATAAACAATTGTAATTATGGTGTGGGATATGGGTAGGATATTGAACACAGGTATTGTCTGACCATAAAGTTTGTTGGTGTTTTCGGTTCCGGGTAGCCAAAGAAGTTTTACGGCATCTTAGTGGAGCATGTTCGATCCCGTTTCCTTAAAGTTTCTTGTAATCATAGTGATACACGCCAGATAGGGCTCCTGTCAAGCTAATGATCAGCCTTAATTAGTGAACTTGTATAGCACATTATCTACACAAGACGTTTTAACCTCAGTTGGAATCACTTTTGATAAGTCGAAACTCCTTAAAGGCTATCTTTTGATTTACAGAGTATACGCTTTGAGAGTCGAAAGGCATTGAATCTAATTGCGTCGTAATTGGTTTCATTCATTAACGAAAGCTTTCCTTTTCTGTTCTGCTTAATCTAGGCCTCCATATGATGGTTCGGCCATGCGACATGTTCCTATGCAATAAGTCCTTCAGGTAATTTTGGTTAAAATCGTTGAATCTGCAATGGGTTCGATAACAGATATGGGGCACACTGTCTCGTTCCGTAGTGCCACATGTGTAAGGGACATTCTTGAATAATACCGTGAATTCGGATTTGTGACGCATGGATAATAAAGCGTTGTTAAATACGAATACAGTGTTTAATTGGAAACGTTTAAAGTGCAGCTTTATATTTGTAACTTTCGTCCATATAGACAAGTAGACGAGTGAAAATTATAAGATCATTTAGAACACATGTTTGAATATGGTTTGTATGTTTTGTTTTAAATTAGTCAATGCATCAAACACATGGACGAGTATGTTATTATTTATTAGTGGCAGTGGTGTAAGTATATACATTTTGTTCTGGGTTTTGTACGGCTCTCAACAAGGGCTTGCTGTAGTATTGTATTGTAAGCAATTAACAATACAGTCAGTAACCAATTTACATCAAGTAGTTTCACAGTTTGTTAGTTTTGATAAAACAAACTGCATGTTCAATTAACATACACCATATATTATACGTTAGTAAGGTATATTTAGTTGAAATATTTGGATTTTGACCAATCGTGTTTCTGGAATCGCATCCGGTCTCTTGAATATTTGCGATGAAGAATACGCTACAAATTTGAAAGTAGACATTTAATTCCATTTTTGCAAAAGAAGATTTAAAAAAAGATTGTTCTGCATCATGGCTAACGAAATTATAAACGTTTATTAGCTCATAAATGCATAAATTTGTTGTGATGGACATTAAATGAACTATAATACTTATCATCAGCAATAATCTTTAAGCGCATGTTCGATTTGAAATGCACGAAAGAAAGGTATGCAGTAAATAAAGTTGTACAGAATACCCTTTTATTTTCTAGAGTAGATGATACACAAACTTAAAATCCATGCGATAAAATGTATTAATAATAATAAATACGAGACGAAAATCTCCCTGGTGCCAGTGTGATGATTCTTTAATTATCATTTCGTAACTATAGTGTTGAATTTTGTAGTTGAAAGTAAATCTCAAATCGATATGACTGGTGAGATTTGCAATGTATTAAAACGGATTACGTATATAAACTATCACACGTTAACGTTTATCAGTTTCCTTACTGCAAACGGTGATTCTAATCAAGAACAGGTGAATGTCATTTTCATAAATATCATAGAATACATTTTATTGGTTACATTAGGATGTTTTGAGCATTGTATCATACTCGTAAACTCCACGTTTTAATGTATAGAATGTTACCTAGCTAATTGGATGTGGGCGTCGCCAGTATTAAAATAATGCATGAACATAACTGTAGAGAATTATGGCTTACTTTATCCTTTGTATGAATGGAACGCAGTGTTTGTAAATGCAATCGTATTCAGCAGCCAAGGGATATATAACTTCCAGGTAGCAAAAAGACCAATACAACGCATACTAGATCATTTATAATATGTATTGTCCTGTATTGGAAGAAACGAACAATAGTGGTGTTTGTTCGCTGAGCGATTGTAATATGTAAATGCGATGAACTATATACATTGTTGTGTAGAAGCCCAGTTCCAGTCAATAACTACAGTTGTCGATTCCCAGGGTTTCATTTCATCTCATTTTACGTCTAACAAAGTACATCAGCGACATGTGATTTTTCAGTACGTGTTTCAAAAAGTTGGTAAATTGGTAAATGGTTACATTGACAGAAACAGTAAAAAGTATAAATTTTCATATAATAAATTAAAACTATTTTATAATCGGGTATAATCTGATAGTGTCTTGTAATTTCAAATTATTTGCGATATTGTGAATTATGACAATTACTGATAATTAATTTTAATATTTATGCAATCCCAATTAAAGAAATTTACATTGTATACGGAAAAAAATACCAAGCGTTTTGTGTAAAAAGGAAAAGGCTTATAATTTCTTTCATAGAAAGATTGAGTTGGCATTTCTTTTAATACAAACAAAGTTGTTAAGGGTTATGGGTAATCTTTCACAATGCTTTGAATTTATAACCATGTGTAAGTATTCTTACTGGACCTTTCATATTTATATCAATATATATAGCTATATATTAGCCTTTAATTGGATTATGTAGATTGTGATAGAAAACAAATCCTACTGAGTTCAGGAAAACATACATACTTGTAGTATATACATTTTCATTTGTGGTCAACACATAATTACTTACATAATCGAATTATTGGCTCTTAAAGAACTAAGCAGGATTAAATTAATCCATTAAACCGTCCTGATAAATCTTCTTTGTAGCGAGCAGCATCTGAGCAAGATCCATTTGTCCACAAGCCAACTGCATTGGTCGCATACAACCGTGCTTGGAATCTTGCTGTTTTTCTACAAGTATTGCTTATATTACGAACTTGAATATACATGATTAAAATGGAGTATTGATTTTAGCATGGACTCTTTAGGTACAGAGAGTTTATTAACTATGCAATTTACGTTTTGTTAAGTAAACGAAAGCGCGATTAGTATTTGTATTTGAATTGTCTATACAAAATGACACGCCGAAATAGTCAGTTGTTTCGTGCACTCAGAATCGTAACCACAAGATAAGGCCACTTGCTTGAAATATTTGAGTCATATCAATTGATATACACTATATCTAGACTAACATTGATGACATTTATTAATTAATTATGTATATGTGTATACCTTGAATATTCATCCATACGTACATACGCAATGATTATGTTTCCGATTTGAACACCATGCTAACTGATATTTGTTGAAATGTATACACGAAAACGTTGGAGCGAATCCAACATTATTTCATCATAAATACATGTACATCAAACAAAATTTGTTCAAAGTACACTCATTTTATTGCAAAATAGCTTAAATGCGTAGAACAACTAAATGAATCAAATGAATAAAAAGTCATTATCATTAATGTTTCACTGTACGTAGCCTACCCACATACCTTTGCGCGATTTTGCGTCCTATTGTGCCCCATAGGGCGAATAAACATTAGTTGATGAGTGTAAGAAACACCATATCATTGGCAATACATCATTAGATGAAGTTGAAAAACCCCCGGATAGTTGCTACTTGGTAGGTTAATCTCAGTGTACTTCATCTATAGTATGGTTTTTCAGGCAATATGATCGGTAGAACTGAGAAGCAAGCTCGATTTGTTATTTTTCATTGTCAATGCATTTTAATATTTGAAAAAAAAGAACGTTTAATTTCTTTAACAAACATTAATATAAACATAATGACGAATGCTTTGCAAATACAACTTACATACACTTTTTCCGATAAAAAAACCCCACATTTCGTTTATGTCAAAAGTTCATCATGCAGGATAACTTGACTGTTCAATAGACCTAAGTGCAATTATCTTCAATACTTGTATCATATGTGTGGACTTCTCATACTTCCAATATAATAATTATGTACACACCAATATTAATTTACATTTAATAATTAGTTATAACTCCGGTTGATTAATTCATACAGTAGCATAATTACACAAATATGCAATATGCAAGGTCCATTCCCTGAAAGCTAATTAGGTTTCGGTAAATCTTTGTTGCAACTATTAGAGCCAGATGCATTTTCCCATAAACGAACTGTTCAGAGGACATTACACAATACATAGTTATCAGTTAGGATCATTAACCAATTGGTTTTAAATCTATTTGTTATTGGTATTGTCTGATCTTAATTAAAGTTACAAATATATAAGGATGTAAGCTCGTTTCACCTTACCTCCAAGTACGTATGTTAATTACTTATTAGTAGCACTGGGAAAGAATTACGCGCTAGGCTATGTGTCGGAATTTAGTAGTTAAAAGTAATATTGAAATAAACAATTAAACATGAGATTATTAGTTCCGATTCACTGATTTTGTGTAGCGAATATAATATTAAACTTCAGTGCCTATAGGAATTCCCAATAAACTCATTGCATGGATAACCTATTCATTTTATATTACTATTAATAAAAACCGCCTTGTGGCATCTTTAGAAAATGACTCTAAACATATTTGGAGTTAACCTCAAATAGGAAACAAACATACCGGCACATACGCTGCTCGTAATATTGAACTTCAAAGCTCTAGTTCCTCAAGCATTGTAGGACCATATTTTTTCACAAATCAGATTTTTCACACGTGTGAAAAATAGGACCTCATTTTTAACAGGTGTGAAAAATATGATCTCATTCTTCACACATCGCAGTCTCATTCGTCACATTTTCTGTTAAATTTGTGATCGAGTCCAGTTTTTGATATGCACTCCAATCATATTCTTCACACATAAAAAGAAAGTGTTCAAATTTTCAAAAAAATGAATTTGTTACATCATAATCCTATTTTTCACACTGTATGTGCCTGAAAAAAAAACGGGGTGATTTACGGTACGGTGCGGTATGCATTGTATGGTACGATATGGTACGGCACGGTACCGGACGGTTAAGTACGGTACGGTATGGTATGGTAAGGAATGGCAGTACGATACGGTACGATACGACACGAAACGGGAGGTACGGTACGCTACGCTACTGCACTGTCCAAACGTACGTACCATGTGCGAATGTTTTAATTAGGTCATTATATTATGGAGAGTAAGTTGGTTCCTTGTTCCTAGTTCCTGTTTCCTGATTCGAATAAGGAAACAGGAACTGGTTCCTTATTCCTTATTCAAGCTAAACATATTTGATATAAGCTTTTTATGCCCCCCACCCCCCCTTCGAAGAAGGCGGCATATAGCAGTCGTACTGTCCGTCTGTGCGTCTGTCCGTCTGTCCGAAGCATTCTTGTCTTTGCTATAACTTTGTCATTTATTGATGGATTTTGAAATAACTTGGCACAAATGTCAACCATCATAAGACGACGTGTCGCGTGTAACACCCGTCTCCCTACCTCAAAGGTCAAGGTCACACTTAGAGGTCAAAGGTCAAAGTGGAGTTTTGAGACAAAAATTCTTGTCTTTCCTATAACTTGGCCATTTATTGATGGATTTTGAAATAACTTGGCACAAATGGTAACCATCATAAGACGACGTGTCGCGTGTAACACCCATCTCCCTACCTCAAATCTCAAGGTCACACTTAGAGGTCAAAGGTCAAAGTAGAGTTTTCAGACAAAAGTGGAATGAGGGGGCATCTGTGCCCTATGGACACATGTCTTGTTAAGATAAATAATACATACAATGCTTAAGTAAATCAAAACAAAACCAAACGTTATTTAATTCATGAATTAATTCACGAATAAGGAACTAGTTCCTTATTCCTTATTTAAACCGAATAAGCAACTGTTGCTTTGTAACTAAATGACCTAATAGTACCCTATTAATATGAAAGATACATCTAATTGACAAGTTGAATGTTAAAGTAACTCGAATACATTTACTTTATGTATTACGATAAATGTTCATGTTTCTTCTACGCGCTTGAATAGGATTTCTTGTTCAAACCGAACTGGCATATTCTACTTTGAATATTAACTTCACATCAACCAAATTTAAAACCTATAAAATTTTGTTTCATGTAATTAAAAAATGACATAAAAATGCATTCTAGCACATTTCTACTTATTTGTTTTTATTTATACTCCAGTTCCTTTTTCGCGGCTTAATAAGGAAAAAGGAACCAGTTCCTTATTCCTTATTCAAGCCGAATAAGGAACTGACATTTTCTTACATAAAAATAAATTAAACTGAACCAAATATATAATGAAAACCATTGTATTTGTATGTTGGATATTAAAAATATTTATTGCATTACATTTCTACTTAGTTTTTTTTAATGATAACCCAGTTCCTTTTTCGAGGCTGAATAAGGAAAAAGGAACCAGTTCCTGTTTCCTTATTCAAGCCGAATAAGGAACTGGCATTTTCTTACTTAAAAAATAAATTAAAATGAACCAAAGAGTACTACATATCAATGAAAATCATTGTATATGTAGGTTGGATATTAAAAATATTAATTGCATTACATTTCTACTTAGTTTTATTTAATGGTAACCCAGTTCCTTTTTCGCGGCTGAATAAGGAAACAGGAACCAGTTCCTGTTTCCTTATTCAAGTTGAATAAGGAACTGGCATTTTCTTACATACAAATCAATTAAAATGAACCAAAGTGTACATCATATAAATGAAAATCATTGTATATGTAGGTTGGATACTAAAAATATTTATTACATTACATTTTTTATTACTTTTATTTAATGATAGCCCAGTTCCTTTTTCGCGGCTGAATAAGGAAACAGGAACCAGTTCCTGTTTCCTTATTCAAGCCGAATAAGGAACTGGCATTTTCTTACATAAAAATAAATTAAAATGAACCAAAGTGTACCACATATAAATGAAAATCATTGTATATGTAGGTTGGATACTAAAAATATTTAATACATGACATTTTTTATTAGTTTTATTTAATGATAAGCCAGTTCCTTTTTCGCGGCTGAATAAGGAAACAGGAACCAGTTCCTGTTTCCTTATTCAAGCCGAATAAGGAACTGGCATTTTCTTACATAAAAATAAATTAAAATGAACCAAAGTGTACCAAATATAAATGAAAATCATTGTATATGTAGGTTGGATACTAAAAATATTTAATACATTACATTTTTTATTAGTTTTATTTAATGATAACCCAGTTCCTTTTTCGCGGCTGAATAAGGAAACAGGAACCAGTTCCTGTTTCCTTATTCAAGCCGAATAAGGAACTGGCATTTTCTTACTTAAAAAATAAATTAAAATGAACCAAAGAGTACCACATAACAATGTACTGTATGATAATAACTGTGCCCACTTTTAAATTACTGCTCTTTCCCAATAAACCTAAGTGAAGCATAAACTAAATACGATTATTCACACATGAAAAGTGTTCAAATGTTCCCAATGAACTGAATGTGAAACACGACAATAATATTTTTCTCATTGTATAAAAAGTATTACCAATTAACGGCAATGTACTATACGGTACGATAATGTGATCTTAGGAACGGTGGTTCATAGCATGTTGCAGTTAGTGAATTATACGTCCGTATGTATGTTCTAGTTTGGGTGCATATATGTATGTAATTTGGTATTGAATATTCCAAACTGTGACGCAATTTCAGGTGCGTGTATTAGTTGATATCCCCCTCCCTCCCCCCCCCCCCCAAAAAAAAGGTGCACGACAAAGTTAGTACGAACGGACACAATAATGCATTGAAGTTTTTTTTAACAACCTGATAATTAGACTGGAGTAACATTTTGACTAACGATTGAGCGTATCATGCCTAAGTATAACATACGTGGAGATTTCAGATCGTAATTTGTTATTAGATGCGTAGCTGAAGTAAGACCGAATGTTATTCTTTCAGGTATATCTTCGGAAACAATCTACGCATTTACGCATGCAATGTTTGCAGCTAAATGACACAATTATTATAATTAATATTATTATCGTCATCATAATACTTGTTTTCAGTGTTTCTTGTTAAATAAAATATATAGTAGAAATGTGACAGAACACAGCCATATTGCATAGATAAGCTTAATAACACACACAACCTCTAAAAATTTAATATCCGAAAGTGTTGGTCCGAAATAAAGGCTTCCGAATAAGGAACTGTGGCCAGTTCCTGATTCGGAGGCCTTAATTTCGGACGATTAAATTCGGATCATGGACTTCTAGCATAGCGCAGCTTTATATTCGTTATTATTGGCTATGTTCAATGTTAGTTTTTTTATGTTTTGATCTCTGATATAGTATTAAATTGTTATCTGACCCTAACTTTTGCTCAAGATTATCCGATAGCTGAATACTAGACATGTCTTAGATATCTCATTCTGTTCTTATACGTAAACAGTTACGAAGGGATATGATTTAGGATGCAATGCGATTTTAACATGTCACCATAACGGCGATACAGCACCGGAAGCAGCGGCCGATGTGCCTCTAGTAGACTGGAAAGTTTCATCGAGATGCCCCAACATTTTATTATTTTTTTCAATTCAAAAACCTAAGCGCATACGCGCTGCAATTGCGTGTTTTCTTCATAGATTTTCTAAGTCCGAAAACGCGTTTTCTCGCTCGTGCAGGCTAACGGTACATCCGGCGACCTTTTAATATATTTTTTATGTAAGAAAATGCCAGTTCCTTATTCGGCTTGAATAAGGAAACAGGAACTGGTTCCTGTTTCCTTATTCAGCCGCGAAAAAGGAACTGGGTTATCATTAAATAAAACTAATAAAAAATGTAATGTAATAAATATTTTTAGTATCCAACCTACATATACAATGATTTTCATTTATATGATGTACACTTTGGTTCATTTTAATTGATTTGTATGTAAGAAAATGCCAGTTCCTTATTCAACTTGAATAAGGAAACAGGAACTGGTTCCTGTTTCCTTATTCAGCCGCGAAAAAGGAACTGGGTTACCATTAAATAAAACTAAGTAGAAATGTAATGCAATTAATATTTTTAATATCCAACCTACATATACAATGATTTTCAATGATATGTAGTACTCTTTGGTTCATTTTAATTTATTTTTTAAGTAAGAAAATGCCAGTTCCTTATTCGGCTTGAATAAGGAAACAGGAACTGGTTCCTGTTTCCTTATTCAGCCGCGAAAAAGGAACTGGCTTATCATTAAATAAAACTAATAAAAAATGTAATGTATTAAATATTTTTAGTATCCAACCTACATATACAATGATTTTCATTTATATGTGGTACACTTTGGTTCATTTTAATTTATTTTTATGTAAGAAAATGCCAGTTCCTTATTCGGCTTGAATAAGGAAACAGGAACTGGTTCCTGTTTCCTTATTCGGCCGCGAAAAAGGAACTGGCTTATCATTAAATAAAACAAATTAAAAATGTAATGTAATAAATATTTTTAGTATCCAACGTACATATACAATGATTTTCATTTATATGATGTACACTTTGGTTCATTTTAATTTATTTTTATGTAAGAAAATGCCAGTTCCTTATTCAACTTGAATAAGGAAACAGGAACTGGTTCCTGTTTCCTTATTCAGCCGCGAAAAAGGAACTGGGTTACCATTAAATAAAACTAAGTAGAAATGTAATGCAATTAATATTTTTAATATCCAACCTACATATACAATGATTTTCATTGATATGTAGTACTCTTTGGTTCATTTTAATTTATTTTTTAAGTAAGAAAATGCCAGTTCCTTATTCGGCTTGAATAAGGAAACAGGAACTGGTTCCTTTTTCCTTATTCAGCCTCGAAAAAGGAACTGGGTTATCATTAAAAAAAACTAAGTAGAAATGTAATGCAATAAATATTTTCAATATCCAAACATACAAATACAATGGTTTTCATTATATATTTGGTTCAGTTTAATTTATTTTTATGTAAGAAAATGTCAGTTCCTTATTCGGCTTGAATAAGGAACTGGTTCCTTTTTCCTTATTAAGCCGCGAAAAAGGAACTGGAGTATAAATAAAAACAAATAAGTAGAAATGTGCTAGAATGCATTTTTATGTCATTTTTTAATTACATGAAACATAATTTTATAGGTTTTAAGTTTGGTTGATGTGAAGTTAATATTCAAAGTATTCATTCCACTTTTGTCTGAAAACTCCACTTTGACCCTGACCTCTAAGTGTGACCTTGAGATTTGAGGTAGGGAGATGGGTGTTGCACGCGACACGTCGTCTTATGATGGTTACCATTTGTGCCAAGTTATTTCAAAAATCCATCAATAAATGGCCAAGTTATAGGAAAGACAAGAATTTTTGTCTCAAAACTCCACTTTGACCTTTGACCTCTAAGTGTGACCTTGACCTTTGAGGTAGGGAGACGGGTGTTACACGCGACACGTCGTCTTATGATGGTTGACATTTGTGCCAAGTTATTTCAAAATCCATCAATAAATGGCAAAGTTATAGCAAAGAAAAGAATGCTTCGGACAGACGGACAGACGCACAGACGGACAGTACGACTGCTATATGCCGCCTTCTTCGAAGGGGGGGTGGGGGGCATAAAAAGCTTATATCAAATATGTTTAGCTCGAATAAGGAATAAGGAACCAGTTCCTGTTTCCTTATTCGAATCAGGAAACAGGAACTAGGAACAAGGAACCAACTTACTCTCCATCATTATATTACCGTCCGTGTATACGTATATTCTAGTTCCGGCGGACATATGCATGGTTATTTTGGTTTTAATAATGCAAAATAGGAAGTTTGTTTGCACGTACGTTCGGATGCGTGCATTGGTTAATATCCCAATAAAAAGATGTACGTTCGTATAGACGTACGTGAGTATGCATTTCTATATCCTAATTAGACCGTACAAACGTATTGACTAACGATTAAGCGCATTCATACGTAAGTAGCTCTTAAATAGGGTTTAGTTTCTCATAGTGATAATAATGGTGATGATGAGAATAATTATGATGACGATGATAATGATGATGGTGATGGTGACGATGGAGACAATGATGGTAATGATGATGACGATGACGATGATGATGATGATGATGATGTAGACGGCGACGACTACGACGACAACGACGAAGAAGACGACGACGATGATGATGATGATGGTGATTATTATATAATTGTGCTCTAAATAATGATTTCATCGATTGTCGCGATACAATTTCACCATAAAATATGTGATCCGACCGCATACCCCCTTATTGGTCAATCTCATTCTTCACACATATAAATGTGACAAATGAGATCCTATTCTTCACAGGCGTGTGAAAAATATGATTTGTGAAAAATATGATCCTACAAAGCATAACCTGATTCGAGATGGGCATTCAATGAAGTTCTTGGGTAATCAGCATGTGGTCCAATTCAAAGCATCGACTAATCCCATTCTTGAAAGCTTTGAAGACAGACGCTAAGCGAAAGTAATTTTCACAACCAACACTCGATTGTTAGAGGGGGTTATAACAATAAATCCGTCATTTTAAAACGAAATTAGTAGTTCAACATGCTGTACAAATTCCAAGAATAACATTTACACATGCTAATAATCGCCAATAGTTTAAAACATTATTGTATATGTACTTCTTGATCATTCCGTTTTTATTGCTTCAATAAGGGGTTAAAGGACATGTATGAAACAGAGTAGTTTTCTAAAAATAAAATTAATCACTATTCAGAATAAGGTTGTTTGTTCTTATAAATATTTATTTAGCGGACACATATTGACATCGAACTGCTTAATTTTTTTCGTTGCTCCCTAGGACAAATATTTTAAAATATTGGTAATATATCGAGAAAAACAATATACCATTAATGATTTCTATAATATCTGTTTAAAACATGTATATATTACTAAAATATTAAATGATCATGGTAGCTTAAAATAAAAAAGAGACTGTTTTAACCGGCATATTCTGAACAATACAAAATATGACAGCGAAATAATTTTGCCCAAAAGATAACTTTACTTTACCATAAGGAAATCAACAAAAATGATCTTAGAATTCGGAATTAGCATTATGCTTGTGTATGGAACTGCATTCTGTGTAATTTGCCAGTAGCAAACACGAATGATTAAATTTGTAATTGTGGGTGGGATATTAAACATAATTGTACATCTATAAGCTGATATAACATTTTATTGGTAATTTCGAATTTCCGCTTATCATTAAAAAATCGTAGATAGGTAATTCTACATACAGAAGCATCTTACACCTCGCTTCTTTCTCTGGTTCCTTGTAATCTTAGTGATAAATGTCAGATAGGGTACCCTGTCAATTAAGAAGTATGGAAGCTAATGATCGGGCTCAATTAGAGTCACTGTATTGCCCGTTATTTACATACGAAGTAAGATCCACAGTTGGAACCTTATTTAATTAGTCAAAATTCGTTAATGACTAGTTTTCGATTACGCAAAAGGTATACTTTTAAATCCTAGGTGTATTCCATCTAACTAAAGCGTAATGCCTAACTTCATTTAATCATTATCATAATCGAGATTCACAGCACTGATTCGTGTATTTAGTTAAAATTGATTTCAAAGAGTAAAGAGGGAAAATAATTTACCATATGAATATAAACGACTTTAGCTCATTGTATACCTGAAACCTTAAACAATCGAACTGGTTAAAATCATGCGAGTAAACGTTTATTACTGTAATAAACAATATCAACAATTTCCATTTAGTTTACGCATGGTGGAAATCCCGCACATCATTACGTATTTCCTAACCTATATAAAGGGTGGAATCGAGATCAAAATCAAACGTCTAAATTACAATCACGCAACGTAAAGACCATCATAATGTTTAGAATAGGCAACACGCGTCCGTGTTCTATTAGATTTCCCTGTTATGTCAGGATCAGGTATTATAAATATTTATGAAAGCTGGAAGGATAAACGTACAATTAGGTAATGCTTCATAAATAAACACCATACTTATTATTTTCATTCATTATCGGCCTATGAACAGATAATAGTTCGTGCATGCAACATATTCCGATGCAACTAGATCATCTCGCAAGTTTGGACAAAATATATCAATTTTCAACGATGTATAGCTTACTGCTAGTGATGATACGAGTTTCTGTACCGTATGACAAACTTTAGTAACAGTATGAATGGAAACATTGCTAAAATAATAAGCACCTTTAAACATATTTTATCCAGTTTTATATTCACGGGTTTTGTGTCTAAACTTAATGGGCCCACCGTCGAAAAATTGGATTCCTATTACACTATAAATGATAGTATATGATAGCAATGCGCGTTATAAAGACATGTGCGTGAACTAAATAAAACATAATATAATACACAATAAGATATTTGACAAAAACAACTTAGCAAAAAAGTCTGAATAATTAAAACCCCAAGCGGGTATCGAACTGACGTCTTAGGAGTCATACGAAAAAATGACAGTAGGCGGCGCTTTAACCAACTGCGCCATCATGGTTGGTAACATGTAGAGTGTAAACTATGGTTATAGAACATACTCACAATCATGACGTCAAAATGTAAATATGAAAAGGGCCAAACAAACAAAACCCATATTATACATTGATTTTTATCTCTTATGCGTCACTCGTTTTACATTATATAGACCCTGTTTTAACCATTATTATATGTCAGTATTAATATCTGAATTTCCGAATTTTTAAGTAATTGCCCCCTTGAGATTCTGACCACAGACCACAGACATAGCTCGTATTGCACTTATAACTTTTAACATCCTTTCAAGCATTATTCAATTCATTTCATCATTGAAATTACAGTGAAAAAAAAAAACCATACGCATACAAAATGTAGCGAAATGTCTGACACAGTTGATACTTTATATGAATATTAAATTATAATTTTGTTTTGCTTTACACATGAACTATCTTGGTTGTTGCACAGAATAATTAACATACATTTGCGTGTATCATTAACGACTGCATTGTATTTCGGCAACGCTTCGGTACGTACAAGCAAATTAAATATTCAAAACACCGTACGATACTTATTTTTACATTTTCATGTTCGTCCACATAGACACGTGAACGTGGGAAAATCATACAAATCACTCATGTAATGCTCTACATAGAAGAACATTCAACATCCACTTGGTTTCAATAAGATAGATATACACCCCATACAGCAGGACATGTCCGGTTGTACATTTGCATGTTCGAACGTGGGAAAATCATACAAGAAATGTTCTACATAGAAGAAAATGGATTCAACCTCCACTTGGTTTCAACAAGATGGATCTACACCCCATACAGCATGACGTGTCGTCCAGTTGCAAACAATATTCAGCGAAGAGGTTATTTCATTTAAAAACGACATAGCCTGGCCACTGTATAACCCCGATCTTGCTCCACTTGATTTCTGTTTATAATGATATCTGAACAACCATGCCATTCGCAGAGAGATGAGAAAGATAAAGACATATGCAAGAATGTTACACACAATTAAAATAAAAACTGAACTTCTAATTTAGCAGAAAGCACGTCGCATTGAACATTTAATTTAATTTAATAAATTGTGTCCAAGAGAGTAATGATATACATTTGTTATTATTTCAACGATTCCTGTCATCAATATAACATTGAAATGTATACCGGTGTTAACATTATAGTCAAAAACAATTCCAGACCAAATAATTTTAACATAAGTTATAATCGATTAAAATGGTATCAGATATTTGGAACTGTAAGTATTATTGAGAAAGTAGCACATGTTTAAATACGTATATGTTTGGTTTGAATTGGCAATTTATCAGAATTCATAGTTGATTTCGTGATATTGTTTATAGTGTCAGCTGTGCAAATATATTAATGATTGGTATGCATGTTTAATCTGGATTACTCTACGTTTCTTAACTCGGACATGTTATATTGTATACACAGTCAGAGGAAGTTGTTACAAAGTTAATGTTCTTGATAAAAACCCAACGCATTATTATAATAACGTATATGAACAGTATGCACAATTTGAATGCTCACACATATTTGCTGGCCAAAATTATTTATGAAAGAAGTTTGTCTGTGTTCTACCGAGTTTTGTTAGCAAATCATATATTGTCATATATTATTTGACACAATATCCTAGCAGAGTTATCGTTCGTTGCTCTCACCATGCACCTTTGCAACGGGTTCAATGAAAACGGAAAACAATGCATTTAACACACATTAAAGTTGATTGTTAGGACCACAAGCATATAGATAAAGAATAAATGTTTTTTTAATTATCATAAATGGGGAAAATGATTTTGATTCCACTTATTGGAACTATTTTCATGACCATTTACGCAGATGCAATCAGTTTGAAGATGTAAACAAAATGGATGTAAACAAAGTGGATTGTGCGTTGCGTTTGATTGTTATGATCATGGGTTAAAAGCCACGTGCATGAGTTGGGACTACTTTCCGAGCCAACTGCAGAGGCGAATGGAATGTAGCCGGTGTGCAAGAGATTATATTAGACAGTGGCTCAAATAACCCGTGAAGCTCTTTGCAAATGATTCTACTGAAACAAATCGCGTTACAAAAAGCGATCATTGTAGTAATTAATTATTTACAAGCGGGACAAAAATCTGAAAATATAACTCTAACAATCTTTGAACAATGTATGATGTTTATGTAGCGTAATTTAGCTGAATAACACAAGTTCATTGTCTTGCAATATTATAAATGGAAACGAAAGTTAAACATGAATGTGGAGTGCTGTCAGAATTATCCCATAAACAAAATTTCCTCTCGCTATCTTTACAGCATTTCGATTATTTACATATGATCATCGTTAAATAATAATGCGATGATGAGTATGCGAGAATTTCAAATTAGATTTCGATAATACATAACACAACGACAAATGTTCGGTTGTATTTTTCACTCGAGTGTGAAAGCATATGATAAATTAAAACTTATATTATTAGGCCGCTTTTCCATATGCATTGCGCAAATCCGCATCCGCAAAAAAAAATTGAAGTTGTAAACAGTTGAACCGTGATCGATTTTGTTCGGATGGGACGACTTGGTATCTCACTCAGAAAGTTGAACGAACGGCTTTTAGACATAAAACATTGCAAAGGTAGCCGTAATTGTCTAGGGGCACAACTTAGGAATCACTGAGTAAAATGATTCGGTAATAACGGGTATAACCTTTGCACGGTCATGTTTTTTGCCGTATATATAAATGTTGTATACTTAATATTTTGTATATCAACTACATGTGAATGCTTCGCAAACTGGCATAAACATTTTGCAGCTGACTGTTTCAGCCCAGGTATTTTAATTCTTTGGAAATAAGAACAACGCTAAAATATTTGATGCTATATGCGGATTCATGAAAACCGCCTTCGGTATAATACTTTTGCGGATACAGATGCGGATACGGATGCGGATTCGGACATATGGAAAAGCGGCCTTATTCTATATAATTGGATATTGAAATACATATAAATATTAATCGTGCGCCATGTTGGAAATGTGTGAGCTCCGTAGAGTCACAATGTGCTGCCGTTAAGACACGGGGATTAGCACCGTGTACCTGATAATTATGGGGCTATACCGCAATTACATCCATTGTCATGTTGCGATATATACATTCCAGCTGTGCAACATAATTAAACATGTTCGATTAAACGTGCAGAAAACAAATATGTGGAGTAAGTAAAGATTATTTGTGTTAGATTCTTGCGTATACCTAAGTTATGACTATAGAAACCAAACAATTAAAGCTGCAGTTCATAGAATATAATTCAATACATTTTAAATTGGCTTTACTTCAAATGAACGTTAATGACGTTTATTCGATCGAAAACTGTTTCTTATTTATGAAAGGTATTTTATAATGTCTATGTTCGAAAACGCTTGGTACGAAGGAAATATACACTAATGTACATGCTGATTTACTCTAGAGGCATCACCAGCTCTGTCATGCAGATAATTTTACGAGAAAAAATTACCAAAACGTTATTATTTTACCGATTTCAATGCGGTGTATTTGTATTTTGATTAATAAGATGTCCATTAGATACGATTTATGCAAAGTTTTAGTTTTATTAACATATTTCTGAACTACTGCTTTAATGGTATGTTAAACTCATTAACAGCCAGAAGTTTTAATAATAAATCCAAGACGAGTGTCTCTGAAAGGGTGCCATTGAACTAGTATAAAAAGTATTAGTCCGGAACTGAAATAGTATATCAATTATAAAATCCTGAACTGAAATAGCATAACAATTATGAGTTCGGAACTTAAATAGCATAACAATTATGTGTTTGGAACTGAAATAGTATAACAATTTTAAGTCCGGAACTGAAACAGTATAGCAAATTATAAGTCCGGAACCGAAATAATATAGCAATTATAAGTCCGGAACTGAAATAATATAGCAATTATAAGTCCGGAACTGAAATAATATAGCAATTATAAGTCCGGAACCGAAATAATATAGCAATTATAAGTCCGGAAATGAAATAATATAGCAATTATAAGTCCGGAACTGAAATAACAATTATAAGTCCGGAACTGAAATAATATAGCAATTATAAGTCCGGAACCGAAATAACAATTATAAATCCGGAACTGAAACAGTATAGCAAATTATAAGTCCGGAACTGAAATAATATAGCAATTATAAGTCCGGAACCGAAATAATATAGCAATTATAAGTCCGGAACTGAAATAACAATTATAAGTCCGGAACTGAAGCAGTATAGCAAATTATAAGTCCGGAACCGAAATAATATAGCAATTATAAGTCCGGAACCGAAATAATATAGCAATTATAAGTCCGGAACTGAAATAACAATTATAAATCCGGAAATGAAATAGTATAACAATTATAAGTCCGGTAATTAAATAATATAACAATTATGAGTACCGAACTGAAAAAGCATAACAATTATGAGTTCCGAACTTAATAACGATTTATCTTAGTAACTTATTGTTGATCTCTCTTACTGATCTCGATGTGCGCAGATGTTTCTTTAATGATCATTTTATAACTAATGTGTTCGAAGTAGTAGAAAGTAAATCGCAAATCGATATGACTGATAGCATTTGCAATGTGTTCTAACGGAATGCGTAAATATACGATCGAACGTTAACGTTGATCAGTTTCCTTACTGCAGATGGTGTTTTTCATTTCAGAAATATGTGATAATACCGGTAATTCAGAAACCGTATGCATTCTGCAGAGGTGATAATATAACCATATTTCGATAGTAACACCCGTTTTTCCTTTACGGCAAAACGTTAGGTACAAATGACTCGTATGGTCCTGAACAAATATATATTCAAATGTTATATGTATTTGTATACCTAACAAATCGAGGGTTGCAACCCAAAGGTACCAACAGCTATTGATCAGCTATTGATCAGCTATTGATTTCAATAGCAGTGTGTACCTTCTGATCATGTATGTCACAATTGGTATTTTAGAGCCCATGTCCTGAGTTAACACAAGTTCACGGGTGTAAATTATCAATCGAAAAAATCCCGACGTAGCTCACAACCACCATCACCACAACAAGAAAACAACGGCGACACAGCGGATGATGTTTTTTTTTTTTAATGAATAATAATTCGCATGGATGAAATAGATTTAAACATGGTTTGTATATAGCATTCTTTTGACTGAATATGAGAACAGTTATTATATTCACAGAGATATGACCCTACGACCGCACATCTCACTTTTCCAACGGTTAAAAGAAATATCATGTCTGTCACTAGTCTTTATGTGCCAGTTTGTTTTATTATCCACATGTCTTTCTGTGCGAGGCTATATTCCCACCCTTCGTAGTTATTTCGGGGAAGTTACGCCTCAGATGAGTTTGGTTTATGTGATCCTTAAATTGATTGTTAGCATCGAACCTGCTGAGCGCGTTCAAAAGGTATGATCAGTTAAATCATTGAACTGAAGTAATCAGATGAGAACGTTTGATTAAATTCATTATAGCCCTCATTTGCGACGTAGTCGAGATTTTAATGATGGCAGCCGATGGTAAAATCGTACAGCAATTACCATTTATACCATTTATTTATAAAGCGTTTGCTTTTTTTTTTTTAACAAATGCTTTGTAATTTTAATGAGAACATTTGGAAGTAGAAGTATAATAATAAACTCTATACAATTTTATTTTCAATATATTGATTTGAGGTCAATATCTTTTTTCTTGATTAAAAATCACAAAACCTGTGGTTTTATTCGGCGCATGACATTTAATGCAACCATTCAGTAAATATGTTTACTAAGGTAATGTAAATATACAAAACAATGTCACAATTACGTGAACATTAAGCGTGTTTTTTCATGCCATTGATCGGTCTCTTTTTTATTGTATTCGATGAAAGCCACAATGCCTCGAATATTTGATCATATTTATACAATACCATTTAAATAAGGTATAAACGTAAAGGTATTGACATTAAACATTGCGGAAGAAATGTAAATAACATTGGTTTGTTATTAGCAAAATCATTATCCGATCCATTAGAAGATTAAATAATGAAAAGTTGGAACGTAAATACCATGTATTTTGTTAAATTGAATTATTATCTCAAAAAAAAAATATTGACTACAGTTATATTATTTATGACACTAGTACACATTTCTACGCGAAGATTAAGTAATAAATAGTTAGAATGTAAATACAATGTAGCTTGTAATTATGTTATTATCTCAAATAAATATTGACTACAGTTATATTATTTATAACACTCGTACAAACTTCTGCGCGTATGCTATATACAAATAATTAATTCACATGCGAAGTATTATAACCATGTATATCTACAAGATCTAAAAGACGCTTACTACTGTAGAATTAGAACAGACAAAATGCAGCACCAGATGGTAGAATATGCGACATCTAAAATCGTATACCTATTACAACGACCTGTTATTCTGCACCATGTTGAGGCACCTATACATGCATGTAATAATCAACATTCCTACGACAGTTTTACAACCACTAAACTGGCGTTGTTTATTTTATCCAATCATGGTAAATTCACCTGCAGAAAAGTCACAAAACAAGTTATTGAAAACAACACTTACCTTGGAATGACATCAGTACCATTGAAGACAATATAAATATTCCTCTTAACCTAAGATTAGTCATGATTCCATATCCGTGGAACAGGAACGAATAACACAATATACCCTTTTCTCTTGGATGGAATTGCTTTTCTTATATAAGCACGTTCACAGTTGGTGTCGCTCTTGACGTCTTCCTTGTTCGGCGTATTTTCAATGCTGATATTTCAAAAAGATCATAACAATATGAATTTTAAATAAAGATAGTATTATAATGGAAACAGTTAAACTTTATTTTACATCCGCACACAATTGGTAGCATTGGAGGTATTTGCCTCTGTATTAAAAATATTCAACAAATATTCCGCTTTGATCCAAGAAATACCACATGCTTGACACTACCAGAGTTTTACACATTGTTTCCCGTTCCGCCGGTAACTTCCTTATGTCTGTTCCCGTCACCAGGCAGTCCATCGGGGATTCGTGTCGTATTTATTGTGCTCGGAGATATAACCGTTACTGCTCGATAACACAATGGAACTGTCCAATCAGATAAAAGTCTTTCACGATTTGCTGACAGTACAAACTCTGCGACAGTCGTACGTGTTTTTAGATTAGTCACACGAATTTTTGACACTGAAATAAATTCAGATAGTCCAATGTTTATCAAACGATTATATATTTAAGTTCTGTTGTTAATAAACACAAAGAAAACGTGTACTGCAAAATGTTAAAAATGTTTAAAAATAGAATATTATAATTTTATCGTTTATAAAACATAACTATATATAACATTCCAAAGCAACACTATTATAAATGTATCTTTGAATCAATTTAAATCCTCGTAATCATTTGCACGATCAGTTACAGCAGTATTGTATTTATTTAATAAAATTTTGATAATACGCTACGCACAAATAACACCCACCATAATGCATTGAATATTCCAGTAGCAAACCATAATATAATCGCGTTTTGATACAATATATATTTACTCGATGTGAGCCGTGTGCGCCTATCTGATTTGGCAAATTAGGTTGTGTTTCCCCGTTGAATTATTTGCCGATAACTGTACATTTGCTACAAACCACTTTACCACTGACTGTTTTCCGATGATTCAGAAGCCAGCGTTCAGCGTTTGCAAAGTTGATAACCAGTCGTCGTTTAATACATTTCTTTTACTGCACTTTAAACACGAGTTTCTATGATTACGCAGGTGCAATTAACTTTAAATCAGGAATGAAACAAAGTGTAGACCCTGATTGCTTCCAGCTACGCCGCAATGTCAGTATGTTTATAATCAAATTAAAAATTACGGTAGCTAATTTTTTTATGGTTTAAGTGGCACTTACATGCCATCTAGCATCAAATCTGTCAGTTATATCGACATTAAATGTATCTGTACAGTCATGTAAACGATTTCACTGAAAAACTATTTTACGGATTAATCATGTACCCTTTATAGATGTTTCTAAAATAAAATAAAAACACAGATAGTAACCTGTTCTAATTTTATTCATTTTTAACTGACATGTAGACACTAATCATTGTATATGTCATTATTAAAAATGTAAGCTTTAATATGTAATGAATCATTGTTTAAGCGTTGAAATAAACGTAATCCAATACCGTTTAAATCGTTCATATTTGTTAAATTATCGTATAATGTCGGCTAGCGTATATAAGTTTAATGTAAAAGAGCATCAGCAGTAAAAGAGCAACTCATCTAACACAAAGAAGGTCAGTGAATGAAACAGCGCTGTACACAACAGTAATACGCAAAGCTTCAGGTTAGATACCAGTAATTCTAATTCCCATAGGATCCCATTATAAAACCGCAAACTTCCAAGCATTTTTCTAGCCTTTCCTTTATTTCAGATTGTGCAAGCATGGTACCAATAAAAAAGATGAATCTTTCCTCTTTCAAAAATTGCAATAAAAACGATATGTCATGTTACTTCTAAAAAATGCATCTCCCCTGAATGCAGACACCGGTAGAAAACAGGGTTTCGGCAGTCATATTTGGACAAAAGACCCATACCACAGTAAACACACCCCAAAAGTTCACCTTTCAAGTTAGCCTCCAATGAAATACACCAAAATGATCCAGACACACGTGGAATATAAGAAATAACCACAAAAGGCATGTCGGAGATTGCTAAACGGCTTTTATACCAGAAGAGAAAAGGAACTCGTTAGTAATTGGCACTACTTTCGAATGGACCACAGAAGGATACACAATGATTTACTGGTATCTATCCATAAGAAAAAACATTAATAGAACTTAAGACATTGCAAAGAAACGTCAGTGTAACGCACAGGGGGTTAAAACTTGGGAACCGTAGACTTATTTTATGATAGAAATTGTATCTTATCTTTATTAAAAAGAGGTTCTAAACTTGTGTACCTTAATATTAGCGCATGTTCACATGTTTCGCATCAGCAAAAACAATTCTTTATTTTCATTAAGCATTTTAGTTGAAAGCTGTTTTAGTCTTCTATCAAACATACTATTATTTAATACTGAACGTGTTAGAAAGACCACATCCAATAAATCAATAGGGTCAAATTTAGCGTGCCAAAAACCAGCTGGACGCACGCAATTTGCATTATATCATATCTTTTAATGCATATTAATGATCTCAGAAAGAGTTACTCGTCTCTTGAACATACCTGAAGCCGTAGACATTTTACAGTTTTCCGTAGCATATAGTTGTTAAGCAATAAATTTATAGCGAGTGCAAGAAAGTTACATTCTCAGTTTATAATTATAAGCCTATGTACATGGGTAACATTTGTATTTCCACGCATGGGTTACTTTATCATAAATTTAATACATAGCGCAAAACAAGCTACTGTCTGTTCTTGCGTAGGAAATGCATAGACTAACATAACCTGACATATTACTCTTTACCAGGAAGCAATTTATAATTTTATTTATCATATTATGTCGCTGTTGGTTAATTTAAATTACACGTACTGAGCTGATTAGTATGATAAGAAAATAATAGCAGCGCTCATTTTGTTGAACCAGCTAAAAGGTAACTTGATTAACATTACCGCAATGATGCATGTTGTTGTTGTTTTTTCACTACGGCTATAACACGTGCTTTCATTTCATATCTAATTGAAAAAAAATATGAATAAACAGAATTGGACCATAGCGACCAATTATATCGGAGAAAACATATTTCCGATTGTTTTGAGACCCAGGTGTATCGAAATTGTAAGGTCGTGTCGATAGCGACTATAGTGTGTTTAAATTGTGATACACGTTTGTAACTAAACTAAACTGACCATTCATTGTCAATTTTAGTGCATTTGGAAATCATTGATATAATTGTGAATGGATGATTATTTTATCATAGATGATGTCATTACATTAGTAAAGTGCGCGTTTCGGTAAAAAATGAATATTTTTTTGGGGGGATTGATGTCGATTACAAACAATACAAGATACACGTTCTTGGTATCAATGGTTTGTAATGATTTGGATTCATTTAAACATAAATTGCGTTGATCTAGAGTAAAACGTTGAACACTCAAACATTTACTGGCACAGATACCATATCTTGACATAGCAAAGTATAGCAGCCAGCTGTATACCAGTTTAAAATCCATAGTGGTATGGCACAAAATGCTGCATTGTTTTGTTCCGCCAATTGGTAGATATCATACAATGACAATACGCAATTCGTTATTTCATACGGGATTGTGGTAAGCCATATTAATAACAGAGAAAAATGCGGAAACCGCATTATGAAACTTTAACGCAAATTGTTAACGACATTGCAACGCCCGCCCGCCCGCCCGCCCGCCCGCCCAACCACCCACCCAACCGACCAGTTTTCGCTAATCTATGAGCCGATATTTTTCGTTGAAAAATCCGGCTAATACGTGTACATTACAAAGGCGTTAGAATAAATACACGTTCCGTCCACTTAATGCGTGGTATAATTTGCTTATTCTATTTGTTTCTTCACGGATCTCTTTTCTTACAACGATCTCTCCTTTATTTGGGCATCTAAATGTAATGTGTCGAAATGGTTTTTAGTAATGCGTTCGTCTAAGTACTTTCTATGCATCAGAGGATATATATGTATTAAATATTTATCGCACAGTCAAATATATATTTCCATAGTGTCATCTGAATATTTATCTAAATCAATATTGTAACAAAATAACTAATAGTGTTTAAAATAAAATGCATAACCAAGCGGGAAATCGAATCACAAACATAGACCCTGAAATAAATAATAACCTATTTATATTTGTGTTCTTATGCAACGTATAAGGTTAGGCGAACATTATTGTTTTGTAATAATGTGTAATTCGTGCCAAATGCTTTTAATAATCCAACATAGAGTTACATATTATGTTACGTGTTTTTAATGTTTTTATATTATTTTATTTTCTGTTATGAAGAAACACTATTGAAATTTTGGCTAACTACAAACGCCTATTATAAGAGATCCAGCATTTAGACCAGCAATTTTAACCAGCATTATAGCATAAAATTATTATTCGAAACCTTTACATCAACCTATATATTTTTGGAGCAATCAAAATTGATCAATATTGACACATCTTTTTCTATAGGATATTAAACAATATAACAATGAAGTATATTTAGCGTAACAAAGACGAAATGATTAGTTTACGATATTCATTTTAGTGTCAGTTATATTAAGTTAGTTAAATGTGAACATTAAAAATCACATTGCGCACAATGAAAATTCTCAATAATTAATTCTCAATCACATATAACAAGTTAATCTGTAACAATATAACAAAGTGCACCTACAGCTGCTTCAGAGAACTCTTATTAGCAACACACGGTTGTTTTTTTTTAAACGAGTGACCAATCGGCTAGGCAACACAGCACTCTACGAAAAACACATAACAACACAAAACACAATACAACTGGATTCTCCACCTTGGAGTAGTTAATGCAAATATCTGGGGTTGAAACCTATTTACAGATGAAACATTCCAACGTTAACTGTGTAACATTATTTAAATGAGGTCGCGACCTCAGGTGATCGTGAAATTGGATCGAATACTTGTATTGGAAATGTTTGTGAATAGAACATAGTAATCCTGAATTCACTGGCCAAGGGGCAGTTAACGCATTAAACACGACGGTACAAATTACGTTGAGTCTAATAGACGAACCACTAAATACCGGCCCGAAACTAAATTAGTATCTAATCGGTCATAAACTTACCTTTGCTCTTTAATCAGCCTAGGAGTATTTAAACCTGACAGATAGTTAATGCATAGTTGTGGGTACTAACACGAGGAATATGTTTACATTTGTGAAGCTATTAACATCGTCACCACCACCACCACCATAAAAACGAAGTTGAATCTCCCAGGTCGTGTTACTATATTATGTTAAAAAAGGAAGGAAATGGTAGAGGTGCAGTGAACGACACTTTCCTTATATAATTATTTCCTCCATAAAAAGCAGTGAACAAACACATACATAACCGAAAACATTTTTCAGAAACTTGCAAGTTGACAAGTTCATACATCGGTATTGGCGACTAAGAACTACTACAAACCATATTTAAAGTGCGTTTTGTTTTTAAATTATACGCCGGACAAGGATTATTTATGTAACGAACACACGGGCGTATAAAATAACATAAAAAGCATGCTTATGCCCGGCAGCATATTCACCAACAACGTCAATTCACTAATAGTATACTGCTCATTAAAAAGCACATGTTTGAAAGCGTGTCTTCAATTAAAAAGTACATTTCATATTGTATTAATACATTTCTCATTATTTAAGAATGATATGTTTCAGCATCATTTTATGAGAACTATAAATGCAAACAAACATTTGAGCTCGTAACTAATCATTGAGAACAAATCATGATGTCACAATTAAAGACAACTACGTTAACAATAAATCTATCAGTTCCAGACTTCTGACTTCATTTATTTGTACATACACTTTTGATTATCAGTACACGTGCAATAATTAATCCAAATGTTTGAATATAAAATACATACGAGCCGCGTCGTGGGAAAACCGGACTTAATGCATGTGCGTAAAGTGTCGTCCCGGATTAGCCTGTGGAGTCCGCACAGGCTAATCCGGGACGGCACTTTCCGCCTACTGTGGATTTATGTTTTGAAAGGACTTCCTTGAACCAGAATATACCATACAAGCGGAAAGTGCCACATACATGTATTTCAGATCTATAGGTAATGGCTCTATAAATGTCCTGGTAGAACGCATACAATGTGAGGGTTTGTACTGAAGTGAATCGTCTGAAGTGTTCGATGGAATTTGTTGCATCAATAAGGAGTTAACATGTAACTGCAGCTGGTTTTTTATTGACTATTTTCAGGCTAGTGTGATAATTGTTGAGTGTTTATAGCTGTTCTTAACTCATATGAGTGGAAATTATCTTTAAAATGTTGTGATAACAGATTCAAATAGTTTGCAATTGTCTGTGATAACAGATTATAATGTTATCTATTGTTTTGTCTGTTGCGGTGAATTGGATTTCGACGGCGATTGGTTGCAAACATTTCAAAAATAGATACCATGTTACCAAATACAATTTGTTTTGAATACAATTTAGACTTGGTACTATGAACATATGAGGCGCCTCGTGAGAAAACCGGTCTTAATGCATGTGCGTAACGTGTCGTCCCGGATTAGCCTGTGCAGTCTGCACAGGCTAATCCGGGACGACACTTTCCGCCTTTATGGTATTTTCTGTTTCAAGGAAGTCTTTTTTAAACATAAATCCACTGTAGGCGGAAAGTGCCGTCCCGGATTAGCCTGTGCAGACTGCACAGGCTAGTCCGGGACGACACTTTACGCACATGCATTAAGCCCGATTTTCCCACGACACGCCTCATATGTATTATATGCACTTGATAAAAACAACATACTCCGAGCCTAATATTAGGGATTATTAACATAACACACTAGATTGTGTAAGCATACACTTAATATAAACTCAATTGAAGATCTTTCTTATAGACACACACGCATATATTCTTAGATATATATTAAATTAGTCTTATATTTGAAACTTTTCCAAGACCCCGATCATACATGTTTATGGTTTAAGGAAACTAGTTGCTGTACACATTCTCTGTTGTATAAAAATTAGAGCTACATTATTGTTGTAGGCATCTTACAACAGCCGCCTGACATGTGTACGTTATCTAATGAATTGCCGTAGAAAATGAACATGAAACGAATGCAGATGAAGGTAATGGGTTCCATGATAACATTTCACGTGCCTTTGTACAGTGTTTGCTTGTAATTAAATGTGCTTGTTATGATAATTAACTAACAGGTTCTGCTCCTACTTAAACGCACATTCCGAAGTACAGTACACTTTCTGAACAGCCCATTATCAATAACTCCATTCGTATACATTTTAAATTGATTTGTATAATTTAATTCGCATTTTACCGTCATTTTTACCGTCATAGTATATTTGATATTTAACACATATATTCAGGTATCGATGTACGTGTTCTTAAGCAATTGCTTATAGAAAAATGTACCCCAAGTCGATGTTAATAAAATGTACCATCACATCAATTGTTTGAATGCAACTTCTGAATAAGCAAAGTAAAACTATACAAATGTAGCCCTATGCCACAATGTAATAATTCAACGGTTTACAATGATGATAACTAAATGATATAAATTATCCTTTGATACATCAGATTTAAATACCAAAAATAAATTTGGGGCGTGTCGTGGGAAACCCGGGCTTAATGCATGTGCGTAAAGTGTCGTCCCGGATCAGCATGTGCAGGCTTTTTGATGACTTAAAACAATTTTATTTATTGTTAACATATTCAGAATATGAGCTACATTGTTATTGTGAACATTGTAGATGGTCTTATGCACTTAAGCAATCAATGCATAACGAGTGCATAACGTTGCATTCCCGATTCATTCTTAACGCGTATACGCCTATGGATGACATTTGAATTTCCGCGCCTGTCGTTATTAACCAATTTAATACAAAATCCTCTGATGTTTTGTTCCAGTAATTGGTAGATACAATGCAGTACTGATAATGCATTCGATACTTTATGTGGGATGGTGATAAACCGTATTAATGATATTCGTATATAACAAAGGCGTTAGAATAAAGACAATTCTGTCCTCTTAGATCATGGTCTACTTTGCTTATTGAATTTGATTAATCATGGGTTTATGTTTTTCTCTACGGTATGTCATTTGTTTTGACACCTTAATGTGAATTGTCGAACTTGCTGTGGCCTCATCTAATGCATTGGATGATACGTAATGAAATATTTATGATACAGTCAGATATCAATTGTAATTGTACATACTGAGTTCATAGCCCATACACACGAGAGAATTCGATTCATTTATCGACATTCAAATGAACCGGTGTTCATTTCGTTAGGCACGCTTTTACGTTAAAGTGAATTTTGCTGAACATTTTAACCATATTTGTCAACACTTTATTTAAAAACCTTACACTATTATTATATAACCAAGGCATCGACCTAAGATTTTTATACAATAATGATTGACATTCATGTATGCTGATGCTAGTAAACCGTCTACCAATAAAATTAAATTTGATTCACTGATAGCTTATACTGTGCATTAAAAGCACATTTTAGTCGCGTTTCTTAAATTCAATTATTATTACTATTAAATGTTATATTTGCCCAAGATCCGAAAACAAAATAACCATATTATTCAGCATCGAAATAAGAAAAACATAATTGGATTCAAACAGTGTTGTATTGGCGTGAACAATTTCAATTTCATTATTTTGTGGCATGTGTTGCAACACTATTATAGTGTCACCATTGAATTGCATCTGGTTTTATTTTGAATAATACCTGACCAAGGGCAATATTTTTATTGTATTTTAACCGGAATACTCTGTCCAAATCAGTAGAAATAGTCGTTCACATGTGGCGATCACATATTAAAATAGCGTGTACATTATTTATTATTGTGTTTTGTCGGTAACGGTGAATTGCATTTCGAAAGCGATTAAAGAGAGGACGAACATGTTTACTTAAACCCTGGTCGCACATAGCCTGCAACCGACTAAAGACCAACTTCCGACCATCAACGACCAGTGTTTGCTTACGGTCTTTAAAAGGTCATTAACAGATTGTTGGAGGTTGGCGCTGGTTGTCGACGGTCGCCGACTGCTCTTCATACCCATTTTGGTCGCAGATGGTCTTCGATATTGCATCGTAGACCGTTTGCCGACCAAACAGTTCGTGAGAAGGTTTTCGTTGGTGTTATTTAGTCGGCGATCCGTCGCAGACTGGTCTACGAAGATCGCCGACTATACGCAGACCAAGTGTGACTTGTCGCAGACCAATTTTGGATCGCCGAATGGTTTGCGATTGATCGCCGACTGATTGCCGACTTTTCGGTGATTAGTTGCAGACCATCTTACGACCGCTCTCCATGTTACCTTCGTCTCCAAACCAAATTTAAAAATGAACGCACACTTTTACGATAATTCTTTTAAACGTGACAAGAAACGTAAAAGTTATAATGTAAAAGTGTTAGCATGTCTTTTTAAATAAGGGGAGGGCAGGGACAAGAGGATATAGCCGGATATGGAAAGTGTACTTGATAGATTACCGAAACATTAAAATGTGCAGCCGGGCATGGTAGAAAATAATAATATAAACATTATAATTGAAATAAATAATCAACAAAACAACACAAATAAATTCAGTTTCTTAAATTTTCAAAAGACATAAATTACAATAAAGCACAATGTCATATATATAGGCAAACGTTTTTTGACGATGAGAAAAATCATAGAACTGAATTAAATATCGAATAATCCCAATTCCGCCCACCGAGCATCTACAACCAGTCGTCAACAAATCGCCAACTAGTCGCCAACCAATCGCCAACTAGTCGCAAACCAGTCTTTGATGGTTGTTAATGGTCGGAGGACGATCGCTGACTTTTCGTACGATCGGTCGCCGACCGGTCTTTGATCAATAGCCGACAGGTCTCCGACTAAAATTCCATTGCTTTTTTCTGGATTTCGGTCGCCAGAGGTTGTCGTTGGTCGTAGCAAATTTTAGTTGTCAGTGGTCGGTAAACCTATGTTTTACCTAGGCTTTACCAATAACACGTTGTTTAAATTGATTATAGTTTATGAACATAAATATTATGTAAAACAACATAAACTGATAATAACACACTAGATTTCTTAAGCTTGCAATAACAATTATTTTACTTTCTTTCATATAGACATGGAACACTTTTTAGCATATTTAAAAACTTGAAACCTTTCGACCTTTCCAAGAAATCGAGAATAAATGCTTAACGTAACTCTAAATATTTTATTTTTATATAATAAATGTTAGTTACAATATGTCTAAAGGCATCCGACCTGACATGTGTATGTTAGTATATGGATTGCCGTGGCAAATGCAGCATGAAACGTAGTCAGATTAACGTTATGTGTGCCAGGATACCATTACACGGGTCAATGTCTATTGTTTGTTTGTAATTAAACATGCTTGTTATAATTGACCAACAGGTTATGGCTATACACTGGCATTCCAAAGCATTGCTTAGTGCATTATACACATGCATAAGTATTCGTATTATAACTGCTTATTTCTCATTTGCGTATTGCTATTCACACTGATACATGTATAATTAACAAACCACATAATCTGATTATTTGTATATATATGCAGTTGAATTTTTAAAATTCATAAAAATGACATTAATCTGGGTCATTGATAAACATCATCACAAGTTATTTCGCTTTCTTTTTGATGTACTTGTAGTCAAAAAAATGTGTTTGGTATATGAACTTTCAAATACATGTATGGGTTTACACCGAGATACGCTTGTACATGAGTTGACTTGTAATCTGAATAAATTTAAATCTAATACTGAACACTTCGTAATCTTTATAAAATGTATTGCTTGAGTGGCATAATGTCATGAGGTGATGTAACAATGAAAAGTGTTAAGACATATTCCATTGATATAAGAACCGTACACAGTATGCCAATATAAATCCTTCAACACGGACTTCATTATCAAAGCAATGTTTACACTTTGATTGCTTACACAAGAAAAAACAGACAACAAATAAACGCATTTACTTTTCAAACACCCAAGTAACCTGAATAAAAAGCATATTCTGTAAACTAAGCGACATCTGTGGGTCAGGTCTTTCGTGCGATATGACTTTACACAAGCATGGCCATGTAATTTAAAGATGCGTCTTAGAGATCGGTGATGCTTGCTTCTGTATACATACATTTTTACAAATAATATAACATGTTTTGTTTAGTTTTTACAATTAATAAATCTCAAAACACATGTGAAGGAGAGCAAATATCACGACAATAAGATAAAAAAACATTCCACCTTTTTTATTAACTGGAATGAACAAATTCTGATCTTTATTCCAAACTAATACCAAAGAATATAATTTGATTACAAGCACACCAATCCCACAACACTGACACGCTCACTGCGGGATTTTTATTTCATGCACACCTATCTGTTCCACGTGCTGAAGGTAAGATTACTCAGAATCGTTGTGTAAGATGCAGGAAATGGGTCAACGAAAGCTTACGCAAGCTTTGCCTTGTGACAATGAATATTCCAATATAGTAATATACAATTAAATAAAGTACAATATGCTTGCACAATCGTGTTATATATCTTACATTATCAAACGAGCCAATGCTTATGCGAATTATAAATTTATATCACAAGATTTCGAACACCATACTTTGATTAAGTATAATTTATTTTTATTGAATGTTTTGTTACATTGAATACACCAAACAAAGTCTGGAACTATTGCAAATGTTTATAAAAATCGTTTGGTGGTACTTACGTGGATATTACTTCGATAACCCATTAATTGGTATCTTAAATTTTTACGTTCATGGGTTAAATATAAATAAATACAAATGTAAACGTAAACACATAATGTAATTCAATTATGTGAACTAACTTGAAACTTGAAAGTTAGTAGAAGTTAGTGGAATATTTCAAATAATTAAAAAAAATTGACAATATATTTAAATTTTAAATCTATTGTCAAACCCACATTGATTCACAATAATGCTGACTTTACTCATTGAATTCACATAATCCTAGTATTGAACTTGCACACAAATCGCAGAAAGACTTGTTTTAAATCGTTAAAACACTGCATTAATTTATCAAATGATAATGATGAACGATGTCGATTAATGCATCTAAAATACGTTCACCCTGTATATACTTAAATATTATAAAGAGTTCTTGAAAATGTTTCGTTAATGGTTTAATTCCAATTAGTACAGTTATATGCTAATTTTGATGTTTATCTATTTTGTAATTTATGGCACTTCTAGTGAATATATAGTCCGACAGAAGTGCAAACAAATAAAATAATAATCATCAATAGTTCGAAAATTGCTCAACAGCAGGTAAACTATTCCAGATATTGTTGCTTTCATTTAGAGAATCATGCTATTGAATTCAGTTTAGAATAATTACTGTTAAATACTAAAACACCTGCTAATAATTGATTTGTTTGTGGTGTTATCACTAACGGATATATCACAAAACAACGAAGCACATAACGTCATTATATGAGTGGAATCCGCATTAAATCTCAATCCATTTGCTCATTTGCAGGCAAGTTCACATTTAAATAATACATACTTTACTGTTGTGAAGATTATACATTATAGTATAATGTAACCTTTACGTGTCGTTAGAAATATAGTAGAGAAAAAGTGTTCAGTGTGACCAATTAGTACGGAAGTGAAAATAAATAAGATGAAAAATCCGAATAATTAGTCTTTTATCCCATTATAGCATGAAGTAAACTTGTCTTTTATCGCATTATAGCATGAAGTAAACTTTGTTCTACGAAAAAAAAATGGTAGCAGAGCGTGGTTAAGCGAGTTATAGCAATAGACAATAGAAATAGACAGTAAAAATAGCAAGGGGAAGATCCGTTATATGTTTCGCGAAATAGTGTAATAGTAATTCGGGCAATTTTAGAAATCGGATAAACAAAAAATATGGCTTCGCCAAACTAGGAACTTGTTGAATTAAAACAAACAAAGGCAAGAAAGAAGGCACAGTTTACCAGAATGAAAAATAGACTTTATGATTTGTGTAGAGACGAGGATAGCTCAAGCAGTGATTTACAAAAAACATTTGATAAGCTAGAAGAAAACATGGGACACATATCGCTGGGTTAAACGAACTTATTGCTAATTTGAACAAAAATGATGGATCAAAAGAAGAAATTGACAAATTTCTTACCGAGATTGAAGACTTTGAAAAGCAATATGAACAAGTAGTCCAAGAATATCATAATTCACTCGAAGAAGTAAAGTCAGCAAAAAAGTAATACTGCTGAGAAAAATTAAGAAAGTGGCAACATCGGGAACGATATGTGGAAGCAGTTGAAACGTGTTACAATATCTACCTTCAATGGAGAAATAAAAAAGTTGGAAACATGGAAAGCCGCTTTTATGTCATGTGTTGATATCGCACCGGCCACACCTGAATACAAACTGTTACAATTGCGTCAGTATCTGAGTGGACCCGCCCTGCAAGCGATAGAAGATTTGGGCCACTAAGCAGCAGCATATGAGGCTGCAAAAGGAGCGACTCGAGCAAAAATATGGCAGAAGACGGAGGAAACTTTCACACTATCTTTAGCGATTGGATCAAATGATGCTGAAAGTTTACAGAATTTTGCAGATTTACTAGATTTAAGAAACTGGAATACAGTCTGAACTTGAGAATGGAACGATGTATATGCTGCTACAAAGAAAGTACCGAAACAAATGCTTGCAAAATATCATCGGTGGGTGTTTGAAAATAAAAAGCCTGAATCAGTTGAGACTTTGAAAGAATACATTGTTCAACAAGCTGAATTTCAGACAATTGCCTCTGAGACAATACTTGGAATGGGATCAAAAGTGCCCAAAACTAGTAACCAGACATACTTTACTGGAAACTCCAGCCAATATCAAAATCGTGTGAAGTCTACTGGACAAAATGGACAAACAAAACCCGTTAATTGCAAAATATGCATCATGGAGTCTGGGCATGTCGACGTTTCAAACAGCTGACAGAAAATGAAGTATAAGGCAAGGCCAAGGAAGTAAACTTGTGTTTCAGATGTCTAGCAGGAAAACATGTTAAGTCAGAATGTTACAGGGGTAGAGTTTGTGGAATAGATGGCTGCAAGAAGAACCACCATAGGCTTCTACATACAGCTGTAAAATATAAAGAAGATAGAAGTATGCCAGTTCAAGTCGCAGCCCCTCAGACTCCTAAAAAAGAAAATCGTGTTCATACTACAATGTCAACAAAAACCCAAAATTGTATCGCATAACGAACAGTACCAGTAATTGTTAGCTCTGGTAAGAAGACAATTAGAATTAATGCCTTTTTAAAAAAATAGAGTTTCATGTTTATTCATCATAATATAACTACAAACAAAACATGCAAAAGTACACATTAAGAATGACACAAAATATCATTTATAAATGCAGTCAGTTGCTACGTATAAATCTCTCTCTATATATGTATATTCACGTTAGATATATTTAATACATGTTGCATTTGTAATTTATGTCGCTCTTTCTATTACTTTGTTTTGATGATTATACAGAATAATGCAATAAGTTTGAATTTCCAAATTGTAAAGTTATAACATCAACGATTCAAGATTCTTAAATGTTATTTAAATAGAGTCCTTTATAAGACAATGTATAATTACCTTGTTGGATGATGCAAGTACAAAGACATACTTGAATTCGTCCGTAGCTGCAGAATTAGGGATTCAGGCAGAAACAAAAAGAGTAATCGTGAACATGTTGAATGGGAAAAGTGAATCATTTGAAAGTATGCCTGTGGAATTTCAAATTGAATGTCTGATCGGGAACACAAGTATCGAAATAGAAGTACACATAACAGAAAAGGTAACCGGAAACTTAGACATAGAACTGGAACAAATACTCTGACAAATACAAACATTGTGTTTCCTGTCATCTAAGACAAGACATATGTTGACATGTTGATTGGAATAGACTGTCTTGAATTGCATGCTTTAATATTTGAAGGAAAAGTGACAGAAAGAGTGAACAACAAGCACTGAATCATAGTGAAATGACATTGCAAATAGTTTGCAATAGATATGAAATAGGAATTCCATGGAAGGAAAATAAGACCCAGTTAGAAAATAGCTATGAAATGGCCCCAAAACGCCTTGAAAACACAGAAGGACGGTTAGAAAAAAATGCTGAACTGAAGAAGTGTATGGGGAGACAATAGAAAAATATGTTGAGAAAGGATATAGTACCAAAGTAAACCAGCCTGATGAAGTCCAGGAAAAAATGGTATCTTCCACACTTTCCAGTCATAAAACCTGATCGGACAACTACAAAAGTGCGGTTAGTATTTGACGCCTCCGCGAAATACAGAAATCTATCTCTAAACGATGTCATTCATCAAGGTCCAAAACTTCAAGGAGATCACTTCAGCGTACTGTTAAGATTCAGGCATCATCCTATAGCTGCGGTATGTGACGTTGAGGAAAAGTATCTACATATAGATCTTCTTCCCACTGAAAGGCGTTATCATCGTTTTCTATTTGGAGAGATTCAGTCTATGAAGATCTAAGCGAATATGAATTCAATCGAGTTGTGTTCGGTGTTAATGCATCACCATGCATGGCGCAGCATGTGTCACAGGAAAAAAGAAAATTTGCGTCTGAACTACCGCTGGCCTCCTCAGATACTATTTTGAATTCAACATACATGGACGACAGCATAGATTCAGCGCAGACTGATGAATTAGGCATAGAACTTTACAAACAGTTAACACAGGTATGGCAAAGAGCAGGAATGAATGTGAGAAAATGGATCTCAAACTCAAAAACAGTTTTAAAAAATTCCTAATGAATAAAGAGCTAGGAAAGTGGATTTTACAAAAGGAGAACTGCCGTCCATACAAACATTAGGAATGACTTGGATTGCTGAGAGTGATATGTTAACATTTCAGTTTAATGACCAGGAGATAGAAAAGGACACTACAAAGAGGACTTTCTTAAGTAGAATAGCAACATTTTTCGATCCGTTGGGGTGTTTGATTCCATATACAGTTCGTGCAAAAATAACAATGCAGGAGATGTGGGCAAGTGGGGTCTTGACTGGGACGAAAAACGTCCTGAGCGTTTGAATGAGAATGTAGATGACGTAGGTGTTACGAGATCAGGAAGTCGTTTTAAATATGGTCAACACATGTCATACGATTGCGGATTCCCAATCATATTAACCCGTTTGAACTCGAGCACAAAAATCATAGCTAAGCACTATCACGAACTTCAAAATCATGGTGGCACAAACCAGACATTATGTGCATTAAACGCATGTTATTGGATAGTTGCTGGACGCGAATAAATCAAAGAGTATGAAAATGAATGTAGAGAGTGTCGAAGAAGGAAGAAGAAACTGGGTCAGCAAATCATGGCACCTATACCAAGTCACAGGACAGAAGGTTCCATGAGAGCGTTTAGTGAAGTAGCAGTGGACCTTGCCGGGCCTTTCCTTATAAAGCAAGGACGTGGACAAAGAAGACTCAAAAGATACATTTGTGTATTCACCTGTATGAAAATCAGAGCAGTGTATTTTGAAGTTGCATTTAGACTTGATACTGACAGTTTCCTGAATGCATTTTATAGATTTGTGAGTCGTAGAGGTCTTCCAGAAGGTGGTGTTTCAGATAATGGTTCTAATTTTGTTTGGGGCAGTTTGAGAGCTTAAAGACTTGTACAACAAAATCGACAAAGGTAAAGTTGAAAAATCAACAACTAACAAAGGAGTGCGGTGGAAGTTCAACCCTCCACTTGCACCACATTTCGGAGGTGTTCACAAATCAATGGTTCAAAGTGCAAAACGAGCGATAAATCCAGTACTCAGTAAGGCAGAAGTCACTGATGAAGAGTTAATTACCGCGGTTGTAGGCGCAGAAGGACTTGTAAACAGTAGACCGCTTACATATCAGTCATCTCACCCAGAGGATGACTATGTTATCCCACCGAACCATTTCATCCATGGTCAGATTGAAGGGTAGGACAATTTGTACCAGAATCTGTGGACAATACCACTTTTAACATAAGCAAAAGGTGGCGTTTCGTGCAGGAAGTGGTAAAACACTTCTGGAAGCGTTGGCAACGAAAATTCCTGCCAAACCTGGCTCATTTGCAGGTAAGTTCACATTTAAATAATAAATACTTTACTAAAAGCAATTAGAAAGTCAGTAACTGAAATAATGTAATTAGAGCAATTCAGAACGTTTCATGATAGTACTATAAAAGCCAACTTAATTGGCATTTAATGTTAATGCTTATTATCATAACGAACTGAAACGAATGCCAGACCACAATTTCCTGCTAAACCTAAAATTATGTGCGCTGTAAAAAGAGAGTATGCGTTTTTGTTTTCGTATTGTAACACACATAATGTCCATTTGAATCTGTATTGCCACATTTGAAGTATTTAGTATACAGTAACATTCATGCCATCGTGTAGCGTTCAAGGCTTACTTACAAATTTGCTTGCCGGCCATTCACGTTTAGTAACTTTCATCGTACAAATGGTTTTATAATCTTAAGTTGTTGCAGCATCGTTGATACTACATGTAAGAATAATGAAACTCCAGAGACATCACCAGGAGAGAAACCCTTATTAGCATATGCTGGTCCTTTATTTAAGGCAAGTGACCAATTACCTGTACAGCACAGGATAATACGCACAACAAAACACAAAACATAAAAATGATCAAAACTGAGGTAATCGCCTAGGAATGGTCAATTCTAAGCATTGGAAGTTTAAACTGGTTTAAAGGCATGCCGAACCTTACACTTAGCCGAAAATGTATGAATATTCTACATTTTCTGAAAAACATGTGACGACAATAAGACAAATATAAAAAACCCTGTGTATATAGCAATCAGGAAATAAAATTAAATATATAGCAATATAAATCTTTAAGACTTGAATTCAACTTAACTCAAATTACCAATTCAATAACAGACTGATGACATTGTATATGACCTAAGACGTATATTTGGTAAATGATATTTTCATGAACTTGTATTAAGTAGTTGCTTAAATGACTAACACAGGTGGACGCTGACAATCCGACAAAATAAAATCGACAAGTTAATTAGAAGATAAACAACGACAATATCACTCGGTATATTACGGTATTCATTTTATAATGAAGTTTATTTCGCATTCAAATGCTGTTCGATATGCACTGATCACTCAATATTGCCATGCATAACACCTAAATCTTACTTAATATATATTTCTTTAACGCATCAATTAAGAGTGATTCAAAACACATTCTATCAACAAACTCGAATGAAAATTACTCGAAAGGTTTGAAGAAAATAACACAATGTCATAAAAGCAGATAATTCCGGTATAATAAAATTTCAGCAATGTATTCAATATACCAATATACAAGAACACCTTCCCAACGAATAAATTTTGCAAGTTTCTGTCAAGAAACATCGCTTATTAGCTACGTAAAAGGTTATGACACACCGTTGTATTGAAAGCATTTCCTGCACACGTAGTAAAAAATAACTTTATATGTAAACAGAAAGTTCCTTAACAATGTTTTCTTGTGCAACGCAATAAATTATAATATGTGTACCAAATGCCAAATGCTGACATTAAGTATTGAAATATCTCTTAATTGTGACACTCACAATGTCATAAAAATATACCGTTATAATGAGCTTCAAATGTTGAACATAAACTGTTCTTATGGTTACTTTACGTTATTTCTAGATTTGGTAATTGTTGAAACGAAATACATCTGGTAACATCTATTTCACGTGTGTAAATTGTCTTTGCTCTGAAAAAATATGTAACGCAACAGAAATGTAACCTAAACGTATAGTCAAGCAAGTATACCAATGCCTTCAATATATATAAAGTGAATTAGTGCACATTTTCATCCATGTTCTTTTCTTTTTAAACTTCCCACTGAACATTTTTTATTGGTTTAATTTGTTTTACTACATGTAACAATATGTATGTTTCCGACTTAATAAATGTAGAAAGTGTTTCCTACAGTTTAAGTGAAACTGTATTTCAGTTGATTGCCAAAATGATTATCGATTGCGTTATTTGTGATGTGCAACTGTTGATATTATAATTTAATGAAAGTTATTGGTTTAAAACTTCCGTCGCATTCATATTAAAAGAATATACTTTTGACTTGTTAATTGGAGTAATTTAGAAAAACACCTCCAAAGCAATCAAACGATCAACTAGGTTTGGATCAGTGTGTCAAATACCTCTAAAGGCACGCACGTTACATGGAACGTTTATTATTGTGTGCCTTTATAGCGGCGTAATAATGTTAACGACCTCATAAAGGTTGTCGCTATACACGCCTAAAACGTTTTCTGATTGAATGAACACGCGTTACTACGCAATACAATCTACATTTATATGTAATGCACATCAAACATTTATCTTTGGAAAATTGCTTATCGGATATTATCGGGCGATTTCATAATTACTGCCTGTTTTAATGGCTATATTCACGAAATACTACCCAAAATAGATGGAGATGCCCTTGACATAAATATTCACAACTTAATACAAATCTATCCTCTATAGTTTTGGAATGTTCAACACACTTTCTAATAAGACTTTTGAAAAATGGATATTTGTTGAAACTGCAAGTGACATTGACACAAAATTTAAACATCGATTTATTTACTGTTTTGTAGCCATTACTGGCAATGTATACATGCATTAAACCCACGGTGATACACATTAAGAATAGTGGCTGGTCGTATAAAAGAAAGGCTAACTACCACCCCGAACATAAATTAGTGTCTAATCGGTAATAAACCAGCCTTTGCTCTTCAATCGACCAAACATAATACCTAAAGCTGATAGATTTTTAATGGCTAGGTGGCTAATGGTTACACGAGGAATAGGTTTAATGCTGTGAACCGTTCCACACCACCACCACCACCACCATACATCTGCAGTAAAATCTCCGAAGACAAAAAAAACTTGTTATTTGGTCTTATCCATATAACTTTATTAACAGAGTGGTCAGACTATTTGGTGATGATAAAAGGTCTATTTTGGAAGTAATGTATACTTGCACACGGTAAATTAAATTTGAATGTTCATATACGAATGGAAGGTTCTTATACTATATTGAATATATTATATTCAAAGGCTCATTGCCAATGAAATGTTCGTGACGTTGATTTTACAAAAACGCATTATACATTCGAAAATTGAATGCATTTTCGTAATGTTCCATATGTGTTTTGTCCCTTAGATAGTAGCACACAAACAATTACCCAACACAGCGTTCAGTTCAGATAGTTCCAGGTAATTACAATACTACAATGTCATTAAAACCAAATCCTAACGTTCGCGCCATTATTTGTCGCAGTCAGCGGATATTATAGAAGCGTCACAGTGCTTCCATTAAGGGAAGTTTTGGAATAATTTACTCCCAGTTTTTGTCACAGTACTTCCAAACTTGCAGCCATGGAAGTTGCAGAACTTCCAATATTTCAGCCATGGAAGTTCCTTCATGTAAGGATTAACAAGTTAGAAGAAAAATTAAGTAATTTATCTAAATATTAACCTCTTTCACTGAATAAATTTGCATATAAACGCTTGATGAAAAAGAACTGGCCTTAAAAACACCTTGACTTGTATACATTACTTAATTTCATTTCTGAAATACTCAGGACTTGTGTAGCGCAATACTGTCAAAACTTTCAAATATTATGAGCAAAACTTCCAAAATCAGAGGCCAGGAAGTTCAAACTTCCAGTTTTCATAAGTTAATGAAAGCCCTGGCGTCAGACTGGAGATGATGTCAATGAGATCGTACTATACTGTTACTTGTAAGATGAAATTATTAAAAATACTTTTTTTATTTTAACAGCAACAGTTGAACGAAAATTATTGGAAGCAAACACAATAGCTCTGAAGATAGTATTAAGGTGAAATCACGATGCAACAATAAACGTTAACTACGCTAAATATAAATCTGAATTATAAGAACTTTAAAGGCATACCAGCATGCTGACTTCATTTACACAATTAGTATGTGCCGTAAAATAATTTGTGTTCATGCACATGATCATATTAATTCCCTGGTATGATGCTCTTACGCTAACAATAGTCTATTGACGTTAATAAGTAACACGTGCTTTGTAGCCTTAGATGCAACGTATTCAGTTCGAATGCTACTTAGACTTGGTCATGTCAACATACATGCATGTAAAACAATCTTCACGTAGCATATTCATAGATACAATTATTGTACACAGAAAAGGGTTTTAGCACATATAGAAAACCAGTAACTCTCTTTTATATCGACAAAAACAAAAACTTAAATTGAAACTGTTCCTAGAAACCGATGACAAAGGTTTTTAGTAAAATAGTTTTTCAAACATTAAACCTGAATCGTACAGCACACCCCTGACGTGTATATGCCAGTTAATGAATTGCAGCAGAAACCGCAGCATGCAACAAAATTAGATGAACGTAATGGGTGCCAGGACAACAATCAGCGTGTTGTTATCTGTTGTTTGGTTGTAATTAAATGTGCTAGTTTTGCTAATTGACTAACAGGTTCTGTTCATCTTACTTACATATTTACAAGTAAACATATTTACAAGTGGTAAATGTGTTTTTTTTTATGTATATTATTATGAATCGGTATTGTTGATTCAAATGCATGTGTACGGGCACATACCATTGATTCGAAATGAAGGTATACATGTTTATTTTTATAATAAATTAAAAAATTGAATAACTGTAGTCATCAATAAATATCTTTTCTTGCATAGAGAACATGTAATGTCTTATATAATGGTTTAGAATTTATCAAGAACAAACTTTTATTACACTACTAGCCTCTCTCTAGACAAAATAACTACCAACGATTGTTCAATTAGTATTTGTTTACTTGCAATTGTTTTAATTCCTTAGACATTCTCTCAATGTTGCGTGTTTAATGAAGACAGACTTCGAAATTGTATTACCTTTATTATTATAACTTCCTAAATTACTCGTAACACATAATGAACGTCAAAATTGCGAGATTTTGAGAAAGGATTTATTGATAATCATTGCTACAATTGTTTCCTCTGAAGGAGGTCATTATATATACTTGTATATGTACATTGAATGTTTCTCAAATGCAACTGTGAAAGGGAGTCGCCTCATGACACAAAATGTAGGGTACTAATAGTTGTGTTGCCTGTAATAATGGGTTTGGTGTCAAACCAATACAAACATGTACTGATGTATGAACTGAAAATAACTTATTTGATCTTGATTTATAATGATTAAATAATTTCAAATGCATAATATAATAATTTATTTATAATGAATTAAATAATAAAATGTTGTAAATGAATAGCATTTGACTTGATTTCACTTGGGTATTCATAAATAATATACGGTCGCGAAATGGAAATATATTAATATTTATTATTGTATGAATAACATTAGTGTGTGTAGTAATCGTGTATAGTAATCATGCCCACTCATTCACTCATTGACTTACGCAAGCACTCACTCACTCACTTACTCACCCACATTTATTTATTTAACATTTAACGTTAATATATCATCCTATACATCTCATAATTCTGGATAAAATCCGAAGTATAACTGTTTGATGCTTAAAAGATTTGTGCTTACGGTGTGAATTAATCATCGACATTGGGTTACATGTATGGAGATAAACGTCATTTAATATGTAGCGAAACACATTAATATTGTTTGTGCATACATTCTAAGTATTGTTGACTTTGAAATATTTGACAATGGCAATTCTATATAAAGCTTGAAAGAAACGTAGATCTAAAAATTCACATGCTAAAATGCGGAATGAAAAGCTAAATAATACACATGAGGAATTTAAAATTAAGGATAATAATAAGATGTTTTTGGAATACGACCCCTGCATATTAACACAGCTCCTAAAGGAAATTAAAGTTAAAATTCAATGTCAATTTCAGACAAAATTTTCTATATAAAAGCCAATGATTTATCTTTTACAAATGGGTACAATACCAATCACCTGAACAATATTTAGTAGTTTAAAACATGTGAATACATAAATACCTATACATGAAACAGCCACTGAGTATGAAATTTATAAACGTACAAGCATCGATTGAAACGCGAATAATGATATAATAATGTTATTTTACTATGTATTTCATTAAATAATTTGTTTAACCAAAGAACATTATATTCAACTAACTAATACACGAATGCATAGTTTTATTCCTCGCCTAAAATACATTTTATTACAAAGACCCAAGAATTCCACAAACTCCATGCAAGAAGTCCCACTGTCTAAGTTTCCTTTTGGGACAAATTTTCCCATATACATTATTACGTAAGATATTATCAGTGTGCTATGTCAATTGCAAAACACCGTAGCAGTTATGAGCAAGCAATGTTACAGTTATCTCACAACAAATCACGTGATTAAACCTTCCGTATATAATCTAAAATAATGTATGGAATAGCGGTATTTAGTAGGACCTGGAATAACTACATTCCGATCCGATTCCGAAATAATACCTAGATATATAATTTGATTACAATAACAACATTCCCACAGCACTGCAACGCACATTTAAGGCTTTTATGCCTTGCACAAAAAACTGTTGCTGTTTAATATACGTCAAGACATACGGGATTGTTTTCTAATGTGCATGAAATGGGTCAGAGTATTTTTGCCTTGTGACAATGGATATGCCAGTATTGCGTGTTTAATACACACTACAGCTAGTAATGTAGAAGTAGACTAAAACAAAATGGATGTTTGTTCAATACGGTAATATATACACAGCTAAAACAGAAACCGGGGAGTCTATAGGTTTCGATTCTCTGGAAAGCAGATCAAGATACAGAATATAATAATTTAAACATAATAAGCGGGTGTTTGGTCGAATTCGTTTTAAGCGAATCTTTATTTAAATAAGGTTTAATATGCTCTGATCGATAATATATTGACACGCTTAGCACTTTCGTCCTAATTCTATATGTCGGTTTACGCATCGATTAGTCGTTATTCCGGATTAAATATTAATCAAAAAATAAACCGCAAACTCGGGTAATGAATTAATATTTGTATATAAATTGTTGACATTACTTTTTCGATTAACTCTAACGTTGTATAGAAAGTTGATATTTCAGTTTAAATATTTTTATATTCAACACATTGCAATATTAAAACCTCTCAAAATGTGGAATGCAACATTTTAATCAGTCAAAATTATTTGATTTTATTTTAATTAATATTAATAAATCACCGATCTGAAGTATGCTGTTTATTGAATACGATTCATTAAAACACCTACAAAGTACTTTAACTTTAAATGTGTGTTTTTCTTACACGTTAATTTTGCATTTAAATGTGCATTGTATTGGTTATATTAAATTTTATTATAATCCTGTGCGAACAACGTATTTTAATATGTATTACTGATTTTGGATAACTCGTTACGAGTTATGTGCAATCTTGTAATTTGTCTTTATTCAATCTTTGTCAATAGCTTAATTGGCAATGATTACTTGCTTTACTTGTCTTCTGAAATATATATTGTATAAGCTTACACCTTGGCTTACAACCTTTAAGTGCCGCAAGAATATCAAAGTACAGTTTTATCTAAATCTTTCGTTTTCGTATGTGCTTGATAGTCACGGTTTATATGTTTAGCGGTTAACAAGACATACATTTAAAGGTGACGAAAAAATACATTATGATTGCTATATCACAAAACTACAAAGGAGCGTCACATTGTTGATTACAACCTCTTTTACAGCACTGTTCATCACAATGAAAATGCATGTTTCACGTGTTTGGATAGATTTGCCACGTGCTGATTGTTTATGTAAGCAGGGTGTACACAAATGGGTTCAAAGTAGCTTACATACCGAGAAAAATAACCAGCTGTCAAGTGCTGGTTTTATGGCATATATTATTTGGATGGGAATGTATAAGTGAGGAAACTGTATTGTTAAATATCTGAAATTAAATACGTTATATCAAAGTTCTTCTTAATACGTGCAATTTGGATGTGAATGTTAATGTGAAGAAATTGTAGTAAACGTATTGTTAAATATGTAACCTTAAATATTTTATATTCTAACACGGCACGAGCCAACCTGCATATAAACAAAGACGAAAATGAAGTATAGGTTATTCTGCAACAATTATGGGCAAAGCTAACACATTCGAAGCACGCGCTACCTAATAAACACTTCCCCGATAAATGTGCCGATACATTTACCCCCAATGTGATAGTAGCATTTTATTAATGAAAGTCACGGGCTGAAATAATATATACATATCAGACCCCACCGAGGGTGATACAACGTATTGTTAACCCGAGTATGGTAATGTCAACCCAGGCGTAAGCCGGCATGAACATTGACTGTGTACAGCTATATTTAGACGTGACAGATGGCGTGATTGATAGGAAGTTTCACAGGCGGAAGTTAATCGTGTGACACAAAACGAAATAGCATACAGCTGATGAAATGTGTTTAATAGAAATTTGTGACACATTACGCGATAAATGTGAGTCGTAACTCTGTAATGCATGTAATATGAGCATTGACGACACAGACCAGTTTTTACGGGACTGACATCGTTATAGTACAGTATAGAATTGTGTTGTGTCGTGTTATAGAGCTCGCCAACATTAACCTGACAATCATCTTTATGCATGAATATTTCAAAATACCGTTATGATAAATACATTAGTGTTCGCACTGCAATTAAGTAAAATACAGGAAAGAATATCCCACTAAAAATACTTTGATGTTATAAATCAACTCGTGAAACGCGTGCACGAACAGAACCGAGCATGGATATATGTAGTTTGTAGTTTATTTTCATAAGTTCCATTAGGTCCAAACACCCATGAGGACAACATATTTACATAAAGCAATATGGCAGGACAGAGTATAGAACCGAAATAACTAAACAAGTACATGTATACAATGTTTGTTGCTTATGGAGCATACAATTATAAAAAACTGTAAAACACGTTGGAGATGGAGATGGCGCAATAATATTTTACTAAACAGGATAATAATAGAGTAGTGTAACATATAAGGTGGAGATATAACTATAAAGAGACATATGTCATAGAAATATGCATACGCTTGCGAGCCTAACAATTTCAAATACATATAAGTCATATGATAATGACATCTCAGTTTACGTTAAGTTTAAATCTCTGTACATACTTACAGTTACAAAACGTATAACAACAGTCTGGTTAGTAAAATAAGTCGTATAAGGACTGATTTCTTAACTCAAAGGAATAAAATATATAAGCCCCTAAATTTCTAAGCAACTTTTTTTTTTGGTTTGAAGTAGTTGTATGTATTTTTGCATATTTGGTCTGGTGCGAAAATATCTGGGTACATATTTAGCACGTAAATCATTTTATAAAACACACTACATAATAAAGTGAGATTCATCTTCTAACGTATTCCATAAAAAGCATGTTCTGTTTTCAACTGGTGTTGCTCCTGGTGTATTCCATCGGCCTGGATATAGGAAGCAATTCAAGCGCGTTATTCATTCTAATAGAGTGCACGAGTATCAGGTTTAAGTTGGCGAGCTATAGTTAGTACCAATTACGTAAACAAGATTAAAGAAACCATGCATTGGTGATGTCTTAAATTATTTTGGACGGCAATATTAATAATCGGATACAGGTTTGGAGACAAAATACGAATTAAAATATACGTTCTGACCAGTCATGGCGATTTCGAAAATAAATCGCGTTTCTGGTTAGCACGGTTCACACGAGAAATTGAAATAAAAATAGTTTAGCTTTGTGGATACTTAACAAAGAATTGAAGATACTTGATGCTGGATATTAATTGTAAATAGTAGTGGATCGACGTAAACACTTTTGAGGTAAAAGTTGCATAGTCATTCAATTTTGTTTTGTTTTGAAAAAATCGTTGTTGTATTATAGCTCCACGCGAGGGTGACAGTACACTGCCGCATTCAGCATTATGAATGTTTTACTGATATGTATATCACAATTTAACATTGGCTAGTAACGTTAGGTATAATGATACGTTTTGTTGTTGTTACCGGTGCATTGATGAAATTATACACTGTTCACTTAACACAATATTGTAGTTGTTTTTGTTATAGCGTACGACGCTTATTAAAATCAAATCACTGGTGCTTCGCACTCGTGATTTTACCCCTACGCATCTTAACTTCCGGTCGTGTGTTATTCGACAACAAACTATCACGTAAAAGTATTATTTTGTAATTAAAATTAATTGTTCTTCTAACGATACACAATTGCATTGTATCTTGCAAGGGTAATGAAGTAAACTGATTATATTTTATTGTGACGACAATGTTGAAAGTATGCGGTGTGCATAAATAAGCAGGTTTGTGGTATGATATACGATTACACCAAGTTCAACAACAATGCATCAAAACAAAAAATATTGCGTTAAATTGTATATATACTATGAATATATTCAGTCAAAAAGTAAATTCTCATTAAAACAGCAACAAGTCTTTTGACTAAATGGAAAATGACTACTACTAGTATTCAAGACGAACTATTATAAACTTCCTCAGTGTTGAAATGTTTCTTAATGGGATACATGTTTGTATATCTCTTTCTATTGTATTTACTGCGTTTGTCAACCTGACATGTTAACAAACAATGTATTCAACGTTTGCAATGTGTAGTTTTTATGGGATTAACTTGAGATCTGTTTAAATCAGTTTAAATTTTGCTTTGGATCGACAATTCCATATAGTAAATCATATTTGTGTTCGCTTCGTATTGTTCGCATTGTATGCTCAATTGGCCTAAAACACTGTCAGATGTTAAATAGAAAATACTAGGTAAGTGTTGAATAAAGATATTTTTATTTAGCAAAACTTAAAAAAAAAAACTGAACCACGAGCCTTGGAAAAATATTCTTATCTTTATTCAGTACTTACATAGTAGTCTATTTATCTCATTTTCTGTCTTTATTTTGAAAATATACGAAAGAAAATTCACTACAGTTCAAATATTACGAAAAACATAACATGACGTCATCAAAATCAACAAGAGGACGCCATTATACTGCGCGTGTTTGCTTTATCACCACAGTGTTGAAATAAAGTTTATTCCATGGGGGTTTATTTCGTCAATGCACGCATGATGACGGATAATTATGGGTGCTCTACTGCCTATGCAGCAAGAGTTTCATAGCTGATATATTTTGACTACATACTGATAAGACTCAATGATGACATTTCTCATTTGTTGATGTATAGCTACAGGAAATAAACCACAAACAACAAAACAGATACTCTAAATCGTTCCTAGAAATGCAACATTCCGCGCTTATCTAACCATCGTTTGCTCCTAGCCTTTGTGTTTGTGTTGCTAATTAATCACATAGAGCCATTGTTACATCGTCACCGTGTTAGGAATCGTCCCGTAAAATATTTATTAGAAAAAATGCATCGGTTAACTTGATAAAAAACACCTTTAAACAGTTTAATCCGTTAAATTTATTTTCAATGATGTATTGTTGTTTGAACTAATAAACATACACTCATTGTTTGTCTTATAAAATATATTGTGTGGATTTACACATATAATCTAGTTCGTTCACTTTCTGAAAGGTAGCGTTTTGTCGTAAAAAATATGTCTATTACTCGTATATTGATCACTTTTGTAATTAAAAATGCACATTATTATACTGAAACGTAACTAATTGTTATACATTGTACGCAAACAGATTAGATAACTGATAACTCGTATCTTTATTTAGTAATGTGAATTAACGAATTTATACCTTTAAGCCAACGTAATTAAAAATATATAATATTAATAAGTTCGGCATTGCAAATATCCGGGCGTACTACTATTATTATTGTAAACATGTCCAAGCGCTCATAAAGCGTTTAGGCAAATATATACGTTCCAGTATTCCAGAATTTAATTCGTATCAGATATGGAAATGTAACAAATCATTCATTAGTAAGAATGGACCATGGTTTGTATTTATGTAAATGATACATCTGTTTTCACACGAATACGTACGCATGGTAATTTTCAACGAGACTTGTGTTTGAGCGGTACTTTAGACTATTACTTGTGGATAAATATCCAAAATGCCTTAAGAAGTATGATATCAAATAGGGCAATAATATATATTCGAAATCCATTATTGCATGTCATAGGCTTGGATCTTATTAATTCAGGTACAAATTGATAGGTTGACGAAGGCCATGAAATAACAAAACATTTATAGACGTCACGGAGAACAATGATATGGAGTACGATTAGAGTCTTTATTATCTTAGACAGCATCATGCTCATAGAAACGAGCATCATGCTCGTAAGGTGGAGCATCATGCACAATGAACGAACATGATGCTCAGTAAACGAGCATATTGCTCTTTCGGCCGAGCATAATGCTCATAAGATCGAGCATTATGCTCGTCAATTCGAGCGTGACGCTAGTTTTTGGAGCATCATGATGGGTTAGGCACTAAAGACCCTCTTCGTACTGCCTAATACTATTGAGCATGATGCTCAATGAACAAGCATCATGCTCGTAGGATCGAGCATGATGCTCAATAAACGAGCATGATGCTCGATAAACAAGCATGATGCGCGATTTAGGAGCATGATGCTCGTTCTACTATGCCGTACGAAGAGGGTCTTCATTGCCTAACCCAGCATGATGCTCCAAAAATTAGCGTCACGCTCGAATTGACGAGCATGATGCTCGATATTATAAGCATGATGCTCGGCCGAAAGAGCAAGATGCTCGTTTACTGAGCATCATGCTCGTTCATTGAGAATGATGCTCGATCTTACGAGCATGATGCTGCCTAAGATACTAAAGACCCTAATGGTACTCCATGCAATCACGTAAAATTGTATTTTGTAACTTAATGTGCTTATCTGTTAGTCCGACAAGTTTTGTATTTGTATTGGGAACAAATCTTATTGCTTAACTATTACCCAAGTAAAATACAATTTACGCACTTAAAACTAACAACCATGCAATAATTTTGAGAATCTGTTCAAACAGTAGTAGAATAAATGTATGTCTGCGAAAGTGCTTTAAACGAATGATAGCAAAATAACAAGTGAAGCTAACACAGATTGCAAGGCGGTAAGTGGATTGAACAATTATAATAAGATCTCAGTCACATTAACCTTTGTTTGCTTTTAATTAGCTTGAGTGTTTACATACATTGCAACAGAATCCTATAACATCGGTTCATCTATTGAAAATGCATCTATATACCGAAAATATGGGATTATTGAGCAATGTTCGGTTCACAATTACGTTTAAGATTCAATGATAAATTAAGAAATACGAACATTAATGATTTATAAATAAAGATATTTCAGTTGAGCCTTTAGGTAAAGAAAATGATTTG
>CM051025.1:77927473-77977473 GCA_027627225.1 Congeria kusceri
ATCCCTTTAACTTACTTCCAACAATTAAAATTTGAAAATACAATAACACTTATTGCAACGTACACATATTGAGCAAATGACTAGTTTTCCTATGGGAATATCAGTGATTAACATGTTTCCATGCACATACCTGTACGCGCACACGTTACATCATCGCAAGAACAACACAATGTGTTTTCGTATCATCTCCTTAACAAACCATTATTCCACTGTGCAAATTGGTTTCAAGGCAGCAATCAAGGCGCGCAATGATCAGTTATATGGACTGAAGTTTCTGATTAAAAATATGCTCCCTTTTTTACAACAACTTTTACACAAGTAACTGTATATTCTTGTTGGGACATACAGGCGTCGAATTACAAACAGTATTCAAATGATATTTTGAAACATAAACATGTATACTATCTGCATTATATGCATTTCTCTTGAAACACAAACACAAACGCATTTTCGATTACACCGATTACACAAACGCCAGCAACTCTATAACAACTATTTCTACCTTCATATTGTGTTGAAATCTCTACAAATCCATAAAATACGAATTGCTTACATTCCGCTGCGTCTGCTGTTATTTATGACATTGGCTTCTGCGCACGCGCTCTGGAAACAATTATTAGAGTTTGACCTAACATTATTTTAGCGTATTTACAGCAAGTGCTCTGCACTTGCTGTAAATACGCTAAAATAATGTTAGGTCAAACTCTAATAATTGTTTCCTAATTGATTATAATTATACATTACGATTAAATCAATTAAGAAACAATTAATAGAATTCTGAAATCCCATGAAATATTTTATGTGTTACAAATTTTCAGAAACAGCCTGTCAGAATGATGAAGAAATGTAAGCAGTACACGAAAGATATGATGAAGGCAGCTTATAAAGGCAGTAAAGGAATACAATATTCCAGTTGACAGAGCTGCTGTGATCTATGGAGTACCAAGACAAACCTTGAGGGACGGAATATTGAACAAATTGAAGATAAGTGCAAGGTGGGGCAAAGATTCCTTGTTCACATACGACGAAGAGGAACAATTAGTTAACCATCTTGAAGGGTTGGCACAGGTTGGCTATGGTTTGAACCGTGCACAGTTGAATGTCCTTGCCAGTGAACTTGCTGTGAAACTAGGTAGACGCAAACCAGAGAAGAAACTGAGCAATACATTGTATTATGCCTTCCTGAAAAGATGGGACCACATACTGAAGGTGACCAAACCCATGGCCCTTTCATCTACACGGGCAGCAGCAGGAACTCAAGAGAACATTGATAATTACTACAGTGATTTGAATGCCATTCTTGACAAACATGCCATTCAAGGCAACATTCCACAGTGAGTGCAATCTGTACATGGCGAAGGAAAGGGGCAGAATCATTACAAATTATGAAATCGCAGAGTTGTCTGGGAAGGCCTACCTGAAATCAGTGACACCAACAACAATCCAGTCTGGATCCAGGAAGACAGGAATATCACCATTTGACTCCACTTAAGGGCCTGTTGAGGTGATTTTGCCATCACAATCACTCCCGAAGAAGACAAATGATCCAGAATCACCAAAGTTGACCATGAAAGAACTGTTCGAACACAAACTAGTGGAAACAGCACCAAAACCAAAACCTGAAAAACCCAAATCGAATGAAAAAAAACAAGACAACAGACACCAAGAAGAAACCAAAGTTCGGAGGTAAAGCGATATCAGAGGACGACATATATTTCCGGCTGCTAGAATATGAAGAAGAGTGAGCAGAAAACAACAACAAAGGCACACCAAAAGAAGGAATGAAGAGTACAGGAAAAAAGTTACAACAGTCCCAAAGCCTTCTACCAGCAGAGTAAAGGTCCCCAGAAATAAAATTAATGTCAATGACTCAGATAGTGAAAATGAAATAGATGAAGATCCCGCCAACAACTGTTGTGTCTGCAAGAAGTTTTCCTCACCAGGATTAGACCAATGTGTTGGAATTGTGATTGTCAAGTGGGCACAGTGCACAACGTGTGGTCATTGGTGCCATCTAAGATTTTGTTCCAAGATGAGAGTGGTGCGCAGGCTTGCAGATTTTTTTCTGTCCGCATTGTGTAGGGGGAGACAATTAAATAATTGTATTTGCTGTGTGATGTTTATCTGTTGCTAATCATTGACAATGTTCAGGGTCAGTATAGCTTATTATTAGGTTGTTAATTTCATTAATATGCTTGTGATTGTGTAAATATTCAGGGAATAACCATTGCTATTGAGCTTATTAAGGAAATAATCATTGTTATTTTGTTATTGATTTAAGGTATTGTGTACATATTTTACAATTATTTTACTTAAACATTTCATATAAAAGATATATATAAATTATTGTGAATTGCATGAAAATAATTAGTAAGCATGTATTTAATGTTGTAAATAAAAATAATTGTGAATATGCACAGTGCACATGCATTAAAATAAAATATAATTATTTATGTTTGAAACAAAATGAGTTCATTATCATTAATTGAATAAAAAATAAACAACTTACTGTAGTCTTCAAAACTATTGAATCATCACAGAAAGTAACCTACACTTAATCTGAAGCAATAGCTTTGTTTAGCGTGTTTACAGCATGACAGAGCATTGACACTTGAATAGCCAATCAGAATCCACGACTCAAGGACTTTATTTTCAAGATGACGATTTGACACTATCAAAACAATCGAATTTGTTGAAGTTTTTGTATGGTAAACGAATAGAAAATAGTATACCAGCGTTATAATAACAACTTTTAATACGGATAGATATCATATTGTTTTTAAAATATATATCTTTGCTGGTTTAAATGTTTAAATGGTATTTATTCATAAAAATGATTGGTTTGATATAAGCTATATTAGGTAAAATATAATCTTTATAAACACTAATATGGTTTTATGACTACAAAATCATTTTGCCACTTAAATGTCTTTGGTACCCTGTTAACGTGGTAAAACTAGAGCTAGTGATATACGTATTTAACACAAATACTACTCCTCTGTTAACATGCATGTATGAATTAACAGTTTTACATTTCTTTTCTCAGGTACCAGTTGTATATGCCTTATGTAATACAAACATTTTTTTATCATTTAAATATCGTTCATACCCTGTATATGTGTTATGAAAACGTTAGAAATAGTCATTAGATCCAAATTCATGTGTGCAGTATCTGTAACCCATATTTCACAATATTTTGTCAAGCGTTTAACCTTAACATATTTTGTAGTACAGTTTTAGCAAAGCATGTTAACACCTACAACATATTTCGCTTTTTCGCACCCTATTTAGGTGTTATTGTAGTGCTACTAATCAAAACTGTTTAAATAACGGCCCTAATAACATCCTCCATTCTTAAAACATTATACTATGTTATATTTTTTTGGTAAACTTTTGCTGCAAAATGTACACTATGCTTTTTCATACGTATGTTGTCTATGTATCTTTTCCATGCAAAAATGTAACTTACTTAATACGGATAATCCTGCACGGTAAAATATAAGAGTATTGGCCTTTTCGTATGCATTATCATATTACTTTTATTTGTTTAGCTATTTAATACAATACATTGAAAAATTTCATACAATTCCATTGTTTGCATGTATTGTATGTTAGTATGACTGTATGTGTATTTGTAAATGCATATATATGAGGGAAATAAAGAAAGGTTAAGAAAAAAAAAAAGTATACATATTGATTTACAAAGGGTTAAACTTTTACTTGGAAATCAGTTTTGATCCAGACCTTCTCATGTATTTGATATTTAACGAGTTTGCCAAAATTGCCCACGAGTTAACAAGGATATAGCATGTACCAGACTGATGACTCCCTTTACAAAATTAGTATGTGCCGTAAATAAATTTTGTTCATGCACATGATCATATTGATTCCCTGGTATAATGACTATAAGCAAACACTGATCTATTGACGTAAATAAGCAACACGTGCTTTGTAGCCTTAGACGCAACGTATTTAGTTCGAATGCTACTTAGACTTGAATTGCAGCAGAAAATGCAGCATGCAACAAAATCAGATAAACGTAATTGGCACTGTGATAACATTTCACTTGCCTTTGTCTATTGTCTACTTGTAATTAAATGTGCTAGTTTTGCTAACTAACTAACGGGTTCTGCTCATCATACACACGCATTTCGAAGTAAACATATTTACAAGCGTCACTGGTATATGCTTTTTCTTTAATGTATTTTATTGATTTGGATTCAAATGCGTCTCATGTCAATGTTTCGAAATGAATTTATACATGTATAAGGTTTATAATAACTGAATCAATAGAATAACTGTATTCATTAATAAATATCTTTTCTTGCAGAGAGTAGATGTAAGGTACAGTATAATGGTTGAGAGCTTATCTTAAACTAATTTTCATGACATTAATAACTACCCTCATGATAATGTCATGACAACAGTGTAGAAAACAACAGTTTTTATTAACTGGAATAAACACATTCCGATCTTTATTCCGAAATAATACCTAGAGATATAATTTCATTACAATCCCACCACTCCCACAGCATAAACGCACATTGTGATATTTATATTCCTCGCACAGGAAATTGTTTCACGTGCTGTATTCAACACACATCAAGCTATTTAGGATAGGTTTGAAAGGTGCATAAAATGGGTCAGATGATGTTTTGCCTTCTGTCAATGCGAGTATTACGTGTTTGATACACACTATAGGAAGTAATGTACCAGAAGACAAAGTCAATATTGGTGTCGTGCAACATATATAACCAATAAAATAACCAGATGGTGTGTAATCAATTTCCCGGATACATTATTACAATGAATAAGAACAAAGACGTGTATTTGGTAAATATTGTTGTGTTCATATATGTTTGTTTTGTTTAATGGCAACAAATATGTACACAGTTTATCCTATAAAAAATGTATCTACCGGTGTTTGATCAAATTCATTTTAAGCTAATCTTTTATTCGCCTGTATATGCTGTTCAATATACACTGATCAGTAATATATTGATGCACATAGCACGCTAGTCCTTATTCTACATTGTGCTCTGCACTTGCTGTAAATACGCTAAAATAATGTTAGGTCAAACTCTAATAATTGTTTCCTAATTGATTATAATTATACATTACGATTAAATCAATTAAGAAACAATTAATAGAATTCTGAAATCCCATGAAATATTTTATGTGTTACAAATTTTCAGAAACAGCCTGTCAGAATGATGAAGAAATGTAAGCAGTACACGAAAGATATGATGAAGGCAGCTTATAAAGGCAGTAAAGGAATACAATATTCCAGTTGACAGAGCTGCTGTGATCTATGGAGTACCAAGACAAACCTTGAGGGACGGAATATTGAACAAATTGAAGATAAGTGCAAGGTGGGGCAAAGATTCCTTGTTCACATACGACGAAGAGGAACAATTAGTTAACCATCTTGAAGGGTTGGCACAGGTTGGCTATGGTTTGAACCGTGCACAGTTGAATGTCCTTGCCAGTGAACTTGCTGTGAAACTAGGTAGACGCAAACCAGAGAAGAAACTGAGCAATACATTGTATTATGCCTTCCTGAAAAGATGGGACCACATACTGAAGGTGACCAAACCCATGGCCCTTTCATCTACACGGGCAGCAGCAGGAACTCAAGAGAACATTGATAATTACTACAGTGATTTGAATGCCATTCTTGACAAACATGCCATTCAAGGCAACATTCCACAGTGAGTGCAATCTGTACATGGCGAAGGAAAGGGGCAGAATCATTACAAATTATGAAATCGCAGAGTTGTCTGGGAAGGCCTACCTGAAATCAGTGACACCAACAACAATCCAGTCTGGATCCAGGAAGACAGGAATATCACCATTTGACTCCACTTAAGGGCCTGTTGAGGTGATTTTGCCATCACAATCACTCCCGAAGAAGACAAATGATCCAGAATCACCAAAGTTGACCATGAAAGAACTGTTCGAACACAAACTAGTGGAAACAGCACCAAAACCAAAACCTGAAAAACCCAAATCGAATGAAAAAAAACAAGACAACAGACACCAAGAAGAAACCAAAGTTCGGAGGTAAAGCGATATCAGAGGACGACATATATTTCCGGCTGCTAGAATATGAAGAAGAGTGAGCAGAAAACAACAACAAAGGCACACCAAAAGAAGGAATGAAGAGTACAGGAAAAAAGTTACAACAGTCCCAAAGCCTTCTACCAGCAGAGTAAAGGTCCCCAGAAATAAAATTAATGTCAATGACTCAGATAGTGAAAATGAAATAGATGAAGATCCCGCCAACAACTGTTGTGTCTGCAAGAAGTTTTCCTCACCAGGATTAGACCAATGTGTTGGAATTGTGATTGTCAAGTGGGCACAGTGCACAACGTGTGGTCATTGGTGCCATCTAAGATTTTGTTCCAAGATGAGAGTGGTGCGCAGGCTTGCAGATTTTTTTCTGTCCGCATTGTGTAGGGGGAGACAATTAAATAATTGTATTTGCTGTGTGATGTTTATCTGTTGCTAATCATTGACAATGTTCAGGGTCAGTATAGCTTATTATTAGGTTGTTAATTTCATTAATATGCTTGTGATTGTGTAAATATTCAGGGAATAACCATTGCTATTGAGCTTATTAAGGAAATAATCATTGTTATTTTGTTATTGATTTAAGGTATTGTGTACATATTTTACAATTATTTTACTTAAACATTTCATATAAAAGATATATATAAATTATTGTGAATTGCATGAAAATAATTAGTAAGCATGTATTTAATGTTGTAAATAAAAATAATTGTGAATATGCACAGTGCACATGCATTAAAATAAAATATAATTATTTATGTTTGAAACAAAATGAGTTCATTATCATTAATTGAATAAAAAATAAACAACTTACTGTAGTCTTCAAAACTATTGAATCATCACAGAAAGTAACCTACACTTAATCTGAAGCAATAGCTTTGTTTAGCGTGTTTACAGCATGACAGAGCATTGACACTTGAATAGCCAATCAGAATCCACGACTCAAGGACTTTATTTTCAAGATGACGATTTGACACTATCAAAACAATCGAATTTGTTGAAGTTTTTGTATGGTAAACGAATAGAAAATAGTATACCAGCGTTATAATAACAACTTTTAATACGGATAGATATCATATTGTTTTTAAAATATATATCTTTGCTGGTTTAAATGTTTAAATGGTATTTATTCATAAAAATGATTGGTTTGATATAAGCTATATTAGGTAAAATATAATCTTTATAAACACTAATATGGTTTTATGACTACAAAATCATTTTGCCACTTAAATGTCTTTGGTACCCTGTTAACGTGGTAAAACTAGAGCTAGTGATATACGTATTTAACACAAATACTACTCCTCTGTTAACATGCATGTATGAATTAACAGTTTTACATTTCTTTTCTCAGGTACCAGTTGTATATGCCTTATGTAATACAAACATTTTTTTATCATTTAAATATCGTTCATACCCTGTATATGTGTTATGAAAACGTTAGAAATAGTCATTAGATCCAAATTCATGTGTGCAGTATCTGTAACCCATATTTCACAATATTTTGTCAAGCGTTTAACCTTAACATATTTTGTAGTACAGTTTTAGCAAAGCATGTTAACACCTACAACATATTTCGCTTTTTCGCACCCTATTTAGGTGTTATTGTAGTGCTACTAATCAAAACTGTTTAAATAACGGCCCTAATAACATCCTCCATTCTTAAAACATTATACTATGTTATATTTTTTTGGTAAACTTTTGCTGCAAAATGTACACTATGCTTTTTCATACGTATGTTGTCTATGTATCTTTTCCATGCAAAAATGTAACTTACTTAATACGGATAATCCTGCACGGTAAAATATAAGAGTATTGGCCTTTTCGTATGCATTATCATATTACTTTTATTTGTTTAGCTATTTAATACAATACATTGAAAAATTTCATACAATTCCATTGTTTGCATGTATTGTATGTTAGTATGACTGTATGTGTATTTGTAAATGCATATATATGAGGGAAATAAAGAAAGGTTAAGAAAAAAAAAAAGTATACATATTGATTTACAAAGGGTTAAACTTTTACTTGGAAATCAGTTTTGATCCAGACCTTCTCATGTATTTGATATTTAACGAGTTTGCCAAAATTGCCCACGAGTTAACAAGGATATAGCATGTACCAGACTGATGACTCCCTTTACAAAATTAGTATGTGCCGTAAATAAATTTTGTTCATGCACATGATCATATTGATTCCCTGGTATAATGACTATAAGCAAACACTGATCTATTGACGTAAATAAGCAACACGTGCTTTGTAGCCTTAGACGCAACGTATTTAGTTCGAATGCTACTTAGACTTGAATTGCAGCAGAAAATGCAGCATGCAACAAAATCAGATAAACGTAATTGGCACTGTGATAACATTTCACTTGCCTTTGTCTATTGTCTACTTGTAATTAAATGTGCTAGTTTTGCTAACTAACTAACGGGTTCTGCTCATCATACACACGCATTTCGAAGTAAACATATTTACAAGCGTCACTGGTATATGCTTTTTCTTTAATGTATTTTATTGATTTGGATTCAAATGCGTCTCATGTCAATGTTTCGAAATGAATTTATACATGTATAAGGTTTATAATAACTGAATCAATAGAATAACTGTATTCATTAATAAATATCTTTTCTTGCAGAGAGTAGATGTAAGGTACAGTATAATGGTTGAGAGCTTATCTTAAACTAATTTTCATGACATTAATAACTACCCTCATGATAATGTCATGACAACAGTGTAGAAAACAACAGTTTTTATTAACTGGAATAAACACATTCCGATCTTTATTCCGAAATAATACCTAGAGATATAATTTCATTACAATCCCACCACTCCCACAGCATAAACGCACATTGTGATATTTATATTCCTCGCACAGGAAATTGTTTCACGTGCTGTATTCAACACACATCAAGCTATTTAGGATAGGTTTGAAAGGTGCATAAAATGGGTCAGATGATGTTTTGCCTTCTGTCAATGCGAGTATTACGTGTTTGATACACACTATAGGAAGTAATGTACCAGAAGACAAAGTCAATATTGGTGTCGTGCAACATATATAACCAATAAAATAACCAGATGGTGTGTAATCAATTTCCCGGATACATTATTACAATGAATAAGAACAAAGACGTGTATTTGGTAAATATTGTTGTGTTCATATATGTTTGTTTTGTTTAATGGCAACAAATATGTACACAGTTTATCCTATAAAAAATGTATCTACCGGTGTTTGATCAAATTCATTTTAAGCTAATCTTTTATTCGCCTGTATATGCTGTTCAATATACACTGATCAGTAATATATTGATGCACATAGCACGCTAGTCCTTATTCTACATTGTGCTCTGCACTTGCTGTAAATACGCCAAAATAATGTTAGGTCAAACTCTAATAATTGTTTCCTAATTGATTATAATTATACATTACGATTAAATCAATTAAGAAACAATTAATAGAATTCTGAAATCCCATGAAATATTTTATGTGTTACAAATTTTCAGAAACAGCCTGTCAGAATGATGAAGAAATGTAAGCAGTACACGAAAGATATGATGAAGGCAGCTTATAAGGCAGTAAAGGAATACAACATTCCAGTTGACAGAGCTGCTGTGATCTATGGAGTACCAAGACAAACCTTGAGGGACGGAATATTGAACAAATTGAAGATAAGTGCAAGGTGGGGCAAAAATTCCTTGTTCACATACGACGAAGAGGAACAATTAGTTAACCATCTTGAAGGGTTGGCACAGGTTGGCTATGGTTTGAACCGTGCACAGTTGAATGTCCTTGCCAGTGAACTTGCTGTGAAACTAGGTAGACGCAAACCAGAGAAGAAACTGAGCAATACATTGTATTATGCCTTCCTGAACAGATGGGACCACAGACTGAAGGTGACCAAACCCATGGCCCTTTCATCTACACGGGCAGCAGCAGGAACTCAAGAGAACATTGATAATTACTACAGTGATTTGAATGCCATTCTTGACAAACATGCCATTCAAGGCAACATTCCACAGTGAGTGCAATCTGTACATGGCGAAGGAAAGGGGCAGAATCATTACAAATTATGAAATCGCAGAGTTGTCTGGGAAGGCCTACCTGAAATCAATGACACCAACAACAATCCAGTCTGGATCCTGGAAGACAGGAATATCACCATTTGACTCCACTTAAGTGCCTGTTGAGATGATTTTGCCATCACAATCACTCCCGAAGAAGACAAATGATCCAGAATCACCAAAGTTGACCATGAAAGAACTGTTTGAACACAAACTAGTGGAAACAGCACCAAAACCAAAACCTGAAAAACCCAAATCGAATGAAAAAAAACAAGACAACAGACACCAAGAAGAAACCAAAGTTCGGAGGTAAAGCGATATCAGAGGACGACATATATTTCCGGCTGCTAGAATATGAAGAAGAGTGAGCAGAAAACATCAACAAAGGCACACCAAACGAAGGAATGAAGAGTACAGGAAAAAAGTTACAACAGTCCCAAAGCCTTCTACCAGCAGAGTAAAGGTCCCCAGAAATAAAATTAATGTCAATGACTCAGATAGTGAAAATGAAATAGATGAAGATCCCGCCAACAACTGTTGTGTCTGCAAGAAGTTTTCCTCACCAGGATTAGACCAATGTGTTGGAATTGTGATTGTCAAGTGGGCACAGTGCACAACGTGTGGTCATTGGTGCCATCTAAGATTTTGTTCCAAGATGAGAGTGGTGCGCAGGCTTGCAGATTTTTTTCTGTCCGCATTGTGTTGGGGGAGACAATTAAATAATTGTATTTGCTGTGTGATGTTTATCTGTTGCTAATCATTGACAATGTTCAGGGTCAGTATAGCTTATTATTAGGTTGTTAATTTCATTAATATGCTTGTGATTGTGTAAATATTCAGGGAATAACCATTGCTATTGAGCTTATTAAGGAAATAATCATTGTTATTTTGTTATTGATTTAAGGTATTGTGTACATATTTTACAATTATTTTACTTAAACATTTCATATAAAAGATATATATAAATTATTGTGAATTGCATGAAAATAATTAGTAAGCATGTATTTAATGTTGTAAATAAAAATAATTGTGAATATGCACAGTGCACATGCATTAAAATAAAATATAATTATTTATGTTTGAAACAAAATGAGTTCATTATCATTAATTGAATAAAAAATAAACAACTTACTGTAGTCTTCAAAACTATTGAATCATCACAGAAAGTAACCTACACTTAATCTGAAGCAATAGCTTTGTTTAGCGTGTTTACAGCATGACAGAGCATTGACACTTGAATAGCCAATCAGAATCCACGACTCAAGAAGGACTTTATTTTCAAGATGACGATTTGACACTATCAAAACAATCGAATTTGTTGAAGTTTTTGTATGGTAAACGAATAGAAAATAGTATACCAGCGTTATAATAACAACTTTTAATACGGATAGATATCATATTGTTTTTAAAATATATATCTTTGCTGGTTTAAATGTTTAAATGGTATTTATTCATAAAAATGATTGGTTTGATATAAGCTATATTAGGTAAAATATAATATTTATAAACACTAATATGGTTTTATGACTACAAAATCATTTTGCCACTTAAATGTCTTTGGTACCCTGTTAACGTGGTAAAACTAGAGCTAGTGATATACGTATTTAACACAAATACTACTCCTCTGTTAACATGCATGTATGAATTAACAGTTTTACATTTCTTTTTTCAGGTACCAGTTGTATATGCCTTATGTAATACAAACATTTTTTTATCATTTAAATATCGTTCATACCCTGTATATGTGTTATGAAAACGTTAGAAATAGTCCTTAGATCCAAATTCATGTGTGCAGTATTTGTAACCCATATTTCAGCAATATTTTTGTCAAGCGTTTAACCTTAACATATTTTGTAGTACAGTTTTAGCAAAGCATGTTAACACCTACAACATATTTCGCTTTTTCGCACCCTATTTAGGTGTTATTGTAGTGCTACTAATCAAAACTGTTTAAATAACGGCCCTAATAACATCCTCCATTTTTAAAACATTATACTATGGTATATTTTTTTGGTAAACTTTTGCTGCAAAATGTACACTATGCTTTTTCATACGTATGTTGTCTATGTATCTTTTCCATGCAAAAATGTAACTTACTTAATACGGATAATCCTGCACGGTAAAATATAAGAGTATTGGCCTTTTCGTATGCATTATCATATTACTTTTATTTGTTTAGCTATTTAATACAATACATTGAAAAATTTCATACAATTCCATTGTTTGCATGTATTGTATGTTTGTATGACTGTATGTGTATTTGTAAATGCATATATATGAGGGAAATAAAGAAAGGTTAAGAAAAAATAAAGTATACATATTGATTTACAAAGGGTTAAACTTTTACTTGGAAATCAGTTTTGATCCAGACCTTCTCATGTATTTGATATTTAACGAGTTTGCCAAAATTGCCCACGAGTTAACGAGGATATAGCATGTACCAGACTGATGACTCCCTTTACAAAATTAGTATGTGCCGTAAATAAATTTTGTTCATGCACATGATCATATTGATTCCCTGGTATAATGACTATAAGCAAACACTGATCTATTGACGTAAATAAGCAACACGTGCTTTGTAGCCTTAGACGCAACGTATTTAGTTCCAATGCTACTTAGACTTGAATTGCAGCAGAAAATGCAGCATGCAACACAATCAGATAAACGTAATTGGCACTGTGATAACATTTCACTTGCCTTTGTCTATTGTCTACTTGTAATTAAATGTGCTAGTTTTGCTAACTGACTAACGGGTTCTGCTCATCATACACACGCATTTCGAAGTAAACATATTTACAAGCGTCACTGGTATATGCTTTTTCTTTAATGTATTTTATTGATTTGGATTCAAATGCATGTGTACGTCTCATGTCAATGTTTCGAAATGAATTTATACATGTATAAGGTTTATAATAACTGAATCAATAGAATAACTGTATTCATTAATAAATATCTTTTCTTGCAGAGAGTAGATGTAAGGTACAGTATAATGGTTGAGAGCTTATCTTAAACTAATTTTCATGACATTAATAACTACCCTCATGATAATGTCATGACAACAGTGTAGAAAACAACAGTTTTTATTAACTGGAATAAACACATTCCGATCTTTATTCCGAAATAATACCTAGAGATATAATTTCATTACAATCCCACCACTCCCACAGCATAAACGCACATTGTGATATTTATATTCCTCGCACAGGAAATTGTTTCACGTGCTGTATTCAACACACATCAAGATATTTAGGATAGGTTTGAAAGGTGCATAAAATGGGTCAGATGATGTTTTGCCTTCTGTCAATGCGAGTATTACGTGTTTGATACACACTATAGGAAGTAATGTACCAGAAGACAAAGTCAATATTGGTGTCGTGCAACATATATAACCAATAAAATAACCAGATGGTGTGTAATCAATTTCCCGGATACATTATTACAATGAATAAGAACAAAGACGTGTATTTGGTAAATATTGTTGTGTTCATATATGTTTGTTTTGTTTAATGGCAACAAATATGTACACAGTTTATCCTATAAAAAATGTATCTACCGGTGTTTGATCAAATTCATTTTAAGCTAATCTTTTATTCGCCTGTATATGCTGTTCAATATACACTGATCAGTAATATATTGATGCACATAGCACGCTAGTCCTTATTCTACATTGTGCTCTGCACTTGCTGTAAATACGCTAAAATAATGTTAGGTCAAACTCTAATAATTGTTTCCTAATTGATTATAATTATACATTACGATTAAATCAATTAAGAAACAATTAATAGAATTCTGAAATCCCATGAAATATTTTATGTGTTACAAATTTTCAGAAACAGCCTGTCAGAATGATGAAGAAATGTAAGCAGTACACGAAAGATATGATGAAGGCAGCTTATAAGGCAGTAAAGGAATACAATATTCCAGTTGACAGAGCTGCTGTGATCTATGGAGTACCAAGACAAACCTTGAGGGACGGAATATTGAACAAATTGAAGATAAGTGCAAGGTGGGGCAAAGATTCCTTGTTCACATACGACGAAGAGGAACAATTAGTTAACCATCTTGAAGGGTTGGCACAGGTTGGCTATGGTTTGAACCGTGCACAGTTGAATGTCCTTGCCTGTGAACTTGCTGTGAAACTAGGTAGACGCAAACCAGAGAAGAAACTGAGCAATACATTGTATTATGCCTTCCTGAAAAGATGGGACCACAGACTGAAGGTGACCAAACCCATGGCCCTTTCATCTACACGGGCAGCAGCAGGAACTCAAGAGAACATTGATAATTACTACAGTGATTTGAATGCCATTCTTGACAAACATGCCATTCAAGGCAACATTCCACAGTGAGTGCAATCTGTACATGGCGAAGGAAAGGGGCAGAATCATTACAAATTATGAAATCGCAGAGTTGTCTGGGAAGGCCTACCTGAAATCAATGACACCAACAACAATCCAGTCTGGATCCTGGAAGACAGGAATATCACCATTTGACTCCACTTAAGTGCCTGTTGAGATGATTTTGCCATCACAATCACTCCCGAAGAAGACAAATGATCCAGAATCACCAAAGTTGACCATGAAAGAACTGTTCGAACACAAACTAGTGGAAACAGCACCAACACCAAAACCTGAAAAACCCAAATCGAATGAAAAAAAACAAGACAACAGACACCAAGAAGAAACCAAAGTTCGGAGGTAAAGCGATATCAGAGGACGACATATATTTCCGGCTGCTAGAATATGAAGAAGAGTGAGCAGAAAACAACAAAAAAGGCACACTAAAAGAAGAAATGAAGAGTACAGGAAAAAAGTTACAACAGTCCCAAAGCCTTCTACCAGCAGAGTAAAGGTCCCAAGAAATAAAATTAATGTCAACGACTCAGACAGTGAAAATGAAATAGATGAAGATCCCGCCAACAACTGTTGTGTCTGCCAGAAGTTTTCCTCACCAGGATTAGACCAATGTGTTGGAATTGTGATTGTCAAGTGGGCACAGTGCACAACGTGTGGTCATTGGTGCCATCTAAGATTTTGTTCCAAGATGAGAGTGGTGCGCAGGCTTGCAGATTTTTTTCTGTCCGCATTGTGTTGGGGGAGACAATTAAATAATTGTATTTGCTGTGTGATGTTTATCTGTTGCTAATCATTGACAATGTTCAGGGTCTGTATAGCTTATTATTAGGTTGTTAATTTCATTAATATGCTTGTGATTGTGTAAATATTCAGGGAATAACCATTGCTATTGAGCTTATTAAGGAAATAATCATTGTTATTTTGTTATTGATTTAAGGTATTGTGTACATATTTTACAATTATTTTACTTAAACATTTCATATAAAAGATATATATAAATTATTGTGAATTGCATGAAAATAATTAGTAAGCATGTATTTAATGTTGTAAATAAAAATAATTGTGAATATGCACAGTGCACATGCATTAAAATAAAATATAATTATTTATGTTTGAAACAAAATGAGTTCATTATCATTAATTGAATAAAAAATAAACAACTTACTGTAGTCTTCAAAACTATTGAATCATCACAGAAAGTAACCTACACTTAATCTGAAGCAATAGCTTTGTTTAGCGTGTTTACAGCATGACAGAGCATTGACACTTGAATAGCCAATCAGAATCCACGACTCAAGAAGGACTTTATTTTCAAGATGACGATTTGACACTATCAAAACAATCGAATTTGTTGAAGTTTTTGTATGGCAAACGAATAGAAAATAGTATACCAGCGTTATAATAACAACTTTTAATACGGATAGATATCATATTGTTTTTAAAATATATATCTTTGCTGGTTTAAATGTTAAATGGTATTTATTCATAAAAATGATTGGTTTGATATAAGCTATATTAGGTAAAATATAATATTTATAAACACTAATATGGTTTTATGACTACAAAATCATTTTGCCACTTAAATGTCTTTGGTACCCTGTTAACGTGGTAAAACTAGAGCTAGTGATATACGTATTTAACACAAATACTACTCCTCTGTTAACATGCATGTATGAATTAACAGTTTTACATTTCTTTTTTCAGGTACCAGTTGTATATGCCTTATGTAATACAAACATTTTTTTATCATTTAAATATCGTTCATACCCTGTATATGTGTTATGAAAACGTTAGAAATAGTCATTAGATCCAAATTTATGTATTTGTAACCCATATTTCAGCAATATTTTTGTCAAGCGTTTAACCTTAACATATTTTGTAGTACAGTTTTAGCAAAGCAAGCATGTTAACACCTACAACATATTTCGCTTTTTCGCACCCTATTTAGGTGTTATTGTAGTGCTACTAATCAAAACTGTTTAAATAACGGCCCTAATAACATCCTCCATTTTTAAAACATTATACTATGGTATATTTTTTTGTTTAACATTTGCTGCAAAATGTACACTGTGCTTTTTCATACGTATGTTGTCTATGTATCTTTTCCATGCAAAAATGTAACTTACTTAATACGGATAATCCTGCACGGTAAAATATAAGAGTATTGGCCTTTTCGTATGCATTATCATATTACTTTTATTTGTTTAGCTATTTAATACAATACATTGAAAAATTTCATACAATTCCATTGTTTGCATGTATTGTATGTTTGTATGACTGTATGTGTATTTGTAAATGCATATATATGAGGGAAATAAAGAAAGGTTAAGAAAAAAAAAAGTATACATATTGATTTACAAAGGGTTAAACTTTTACTTGGAAATCAGTTTTGATCCAGACCTTCTCATGTATTTGATATTTAACGAGTTTGCCAAAATTGCCCACGAGTTAACAAGGATATAGCATGTACCAGACTGATGACTCCCTTTACAAAATTAGTATGTGCCGTAAATAAATTTTGTTCATGCACATGATCATATTGATTCCCTGGTATAATGACTATAAGCAAACACTGATCTATTGACGTAAATAAGCAACACGTGCTTTGTAGCCTTAGACGCAACGTATTTAGTTCGAATGCTACTTAGACTTGAATTGCAGCAGAAAATGCAGCATGCAACAAAATCAGATAAACGTAATTGGCACTGTGATAACATTTCACTTGCCTTTGTCTATTGTCTACTTGTAATTAAATGTGCTAGTTTTGCTAACTGACTAACGGGTTCTGCTCATCATACACACGCATTTCGAAGTAAACATATTTACAAGCGTCACTGGTATATGCTTTTTCTTTAATGTATTTTATTGATTTGGATTCAAATGCATGTGTACAGTCTCATGTCAATGTTTCGAAATGAATTTATACATGTATAAGGTTTATAATAACTGAATCAATAGAATAACTGTATTCATTAATAAATATCTTTTCTTGCAGAGAGTAGATGTAAGGTACAGTATAATGGTTGAGAGCTTATCTTAAACTAATTTTCATGACATTAATAACTACCCTCATGATAATGTCATGACAACAGTGTAGAAAACAACAGTTTTTATTAACTGGAATAAACACATTCCGATCTTTATTCCGAAATAATACCTAGAGATATAATTTCATTACAATCCCACCACTCCCACAGCATAAACGCACATTGTGATATTTATATTCCTCGCACAGGAAATTGTTTCATGTGCTGTATTCAACACACATCAAGATATTTAGGATAGGTTTGAAAGGTGCATAAAATGGGTCAGATGATGTTTTGCCTTCTGTCAATGCGAGTATTACGTGTTTGATACACACTATAGGAAGTAATGTACCAGAAGACAAAGTCAATATTGGTGTCGTGCAACATATATAACCAATAAAATAACCAGATGGTGTGTAATCAATTTCCCGGATACATTATTACAATGAATAAGAACAAAGACGTGTATTTGGTAAATATTGTTGTGTTCATATATGTTTGTTTTGTTTAATGGCAACAAATATGTACACAGTTTATCCTATAAAAAATGTATCTACCGGTGTTTGATCAAATTCATTTTAAGCTAATCTTTTATTCGCCTGTATATGCTGTTCAATATACACTGATCAGTAATATATTGATGCACATAGCACGCTAGTCCTTATTCTACATTTCAGTTTACGCATCGAGTAGTCGCTATAGAGGATGATATATTAATTAACAAATCAACTGCAAACTCTGGTAATGGATTAATTCATGTATTTAAATTATGTACAGTATTTAAATACTACAGATCAAAACAAAATTGAAAATACTATGTTAAATTATGAATATTAGGAATAAATTTAGTCAATATATATATATATTGTTTGCTTAAAATGTGATGCCAGTGCAACAATGCGCTTGACTTAACGACGAGGTAATCATCATAGACTGCTTCATCGTTGGAATAAATACTTGACTTTGGTTTATTTCTGTCCATTGTATTTACTGCGTTTGTCAACCCGTTAACAAACACGATATTTAATATCTGCAATTTATCATTTTCATGGGATTTACTTGGGGTTTGTTACAATCAGTTTCACCCCCGATGTGCTGGACAGAAGAGCTGCAACATTCTTTCGATACATCGATCAATCGATTGTGAATGGTCCTATTTGATTATCGATACTCAATCAACTATTTTTGATTATATTTTGTTTAATATATTTGTATTTGATTCGTCATAAACCTGGTAATTAAAATAATGGATTGTGTGTAGATAACTCATGTAAAGTATTAATGGCATCATTGTTTCTGTTATACGTTGTCACCAATTTTACCATTGTTCTTATCTATTTTAATATATAGGGTGCATAGTAAAACATTCAATGGCACATATACTAACAAGTAAAAAGCTGTACTATTTTGAAAGTCAGAACTCATAAATACGCAAAAAAAACTTCTAAAAGGAAAAATGAATCGAATCGATATATTTAACAACATGATGTTTGAAATCGAAATCGAATCGATTTGAGCCATGGCCAAATCGTTGCATCTCTACTGGATTAATAGTTCCAAGGCGGAGACCATATATTTAATCACATTTGTGTGTGTTTCGTATTGTTCGTATTGCATGATCAATCGGCCTAACATATTTGTTCGGATAGTAATGTAATGGCTGTTGTCATGTGTTGATGTATAGCTACATGAAACGAAGAACAAACACAGATACTCTTAATCGTTCCTAGAATTGCAACATGCCGCGCTTATCTAACCAATGCTCGATGCAATTGTTACATGGTCTTCTCGTTCTGAATCGTCCAGTAGAATATTGTATTGGCAAAAAGCATTGGGCTACTTGATATAATATTTGTTTAATAAGGTAAAATATTTTTCAAGGTTTATTGGTGTCTGACTTAATAAACACATACATATTTGCCCAATATTAACAAAATAAACAATGTTGTGGATTCAAACATATTATAAGATGTAAAAAATCTGAACTTTAGCGTTTTGTCTTAATAAATATGTGTAGACTAATTAACAATTCTTCATTTAAGAATACGCTTGATTATACTGAAACTTAATTTAATTTACGTTAACAGATAGGACAATAGTAGACATTCCAGTACAAGATTGTAACTCGCATCATCTTATGAACAAATGTATCAAATCCTTCATTAGGATGGAACATGGTTTACACTTGTGTGAACGATATATCTGTTTTACGAAGAACACGAATATCTATGCATAATCGGACATGATTTAAAAGTGATACTTTAGATAATTGTGGAGAATGCAATTGGGGTTTATCCAAAATGCCTGAACACGATTGAGATTAAATAGCTCAAAAACATAATTCTTTGAAATGTATTATTGCATATCATACCCGTTCATCTCATTCATCTAATTAATCCAAGTACAAATTGATAGACTGACGAAGGCAATGATATGGCAAACATTTGTAGACGTCACGGAGAACAATAAAGTACATTTGTATTTGTTAACGTAATGTTCTCATCTGTAAGTCCAACATAGGTTTTATTTTGATAGAGAAAACCTTAGAGCATTGATAACTACCAATCCAGATACAATTTACGAACATAAACTAAAACGAATGCAATAGTTTTGAGCTACTGCTCAAACATAAGTCGAATAAATATATGTATGATAAAGTATTTTATACGAATGAAAACGAATAGAGCAAACACAGAGTGCAAATCAGTGCATGAATTAGAAGTCGATAATAAGATCTCAATCGCATTAACCGTTAACCGTTGTTTGCTTTTAATTAGCTTGAGTGTTTACATACATTGCAATAGACTCCTATTGCAGCGGTGCATCTATTCAAAATGCTTGTACGTACAGACTGGAACGCGATCCTCCAGGGCAACAGAGTATCTGTTAACCCACAAGCCTTCCAATCCATGCAGGCACACTCCGAACCACCTTCCCACATCGGGAACCTAAACGTTAATCCTCCTGTTGTCAACACAATCACTGTCATCCCCAGAAACACAACAGTGCTCAACACTCCTGATACACCAGCCCAGAATGCTGAGCACATATCTAGGCGAACACAGTCCGTATCCCCTCATCCTTCGAGGGCAAACACTCGTAAACATCCGCCGGTATCTCCTAGGACTCCCCTGAGCGCACAGTCCTCGGTGCAGGTCATACAACGTCCATGGGACACCTCTCGTACTGCTGAGTCTGTACAAAACCGGAATACTCCACAGACGCCAAATTTGAACAGGGCTCCAGATGCAGCCATCCCCACTAGGCCAGAGGGGGGGGGGGGGGCGTCGAATCACTCTCTAATCTGGAAGAGAAAAACATTAGGAAAACAATTAGGAACTTTAAACGTTAGTGGACTCAAGAAAAGACTCAATTACCCAGAATTCACTGAACTCATTAGTAATTACGACATATTTTGTATCAAGGAAACCCACACTGATGAACACGATATTATTAAAATAAATAACTATGAATATTTAGCCAAACACAGAGAACAAGAGTATAAGCGTAAATCTGGTGGCATTGGTATATTTGTTAAAGACCAACTTACTTCCTCAGTTAAAGTAATACAATCAAACTCTGAATATGTACTATGGATATCCATATGCAAATCATTAGCGAAACTTGATGAACATACTATAATAGGAGCTGTATATGTTCCACCCGAAAACTCCAAATTTTTCAACGATAACGAGTTTATGGCCTTTGAACATGAACTCTCTCAGAAATGTAATGAACATAAATATGTAATTCTTGCAGGAGATTTCAATATCAGAGTTGAAGCATGAATGATTACATAACTACAGATCCCCATTTAAATGACATTTTCGACATCGATGATGATATACAGAGCCAACTGGACAAATATAAAACCCTTGAACAATTGTCTATCGCACTTATTCGTACTTCTAAAGACCATCGAACCAATACCCATGGATTCCGACTTATTGATTTATGCAAAAATAACAACATTATTATCCTCAATGGAAGACTATCTTTAGGCTATGATTGTGATATCTTAACTTTCAGAAATAAATCTACAATTGATTATGTAATTGCTTCATCTGATTGCTTTTACTTTCTCTCAGATTTTCATATCATTGAAACAGATTCACTGTTCTTAGATGGTCATAATGCCATCACTTGGTCCATAAACATACCACACAGAAAATGCTCCAATATTTCCACCAAAAATCTAACTGACATGAATCAGAAACCAAAATGGAATCCTGACTTGTCCAACCAATTTGTTAACAATATTAACCTTAACATAATAGACCAAATACTCTTGTAAATGAACACTTACCCACAATCACAGCAGACAATTGAGCACATAACCGATCAGTATTCCATCAAGCTTCCATCAGCACATACCCTGAAAATAAAAAACGATTTAACTGTGTACTGGAAACAGGGTTCATTCCACAAAGCTGGCTCAATGGAATAATCATACCTATATTTAAAAACAAAGGCGACCCTAAAGATCCTAATAACTACCGACCAATTACTATCCTCAGTTTTCTAGGTAAGCGTTTTACTTCCATACTCAATGAAAGATTAAACAAATTCCTTAATGAAATAATATTTTAGATGAAAATCAAGCTGGCTTTAGGAAAGGCTACTCTTACTCTGACCATAGTTTTACATTACATTCATTGATCGAAATACTGAAAAAAAGAAAACAAAAACTATTCTGCGCCTTCATTGATTTTTCACAAGATATCGACAAGGTTTGGCGAATTGGCCTATGGCACAAACTTATTAAACAAAATATAAATGGCAAGTTTCTACATTGAATTCAAAACATGTACAACAATATCAAATCAAATATCTCTATTAACGGCAATATTTCAGAACCCTTCATATCAGAAATTGGCGTATGACAAGGCGTAAACATATCTCCAATTCTTTTTTCCATCATCTTAAATGACCTTCAAACACATATGCACCTCAATGGCTCAACTGGCATAGAACTAGCAAATCTCCTGGATTTGTCTCTTTGGCTTAAACTACTTATTCTACTTAATGCTGATGACACTGTGATTTTATCTGATTCAAAAACAGACTTCCAAAATAATTTAAATATCTTCCATAAATACTGTGATAACTGGCATTTAAAAATAAACCTCAGCAAAACAAAAATTTTAATATTTGGTGCAAAACAACTACAAAACTTCCATTTCACATTAGGTGACAACCCTGTAAAAATTACTGACCGTTACCACTACCTAGGCATTACCCTTTCCAGCAATGGTTCTTTCCTCAATGCACGGAAACACTTAGCCGAGCAAGCAACAAAAGCAGTACTAGTACATAAATTAATAATTATACTTTTGTTACTTTCATTTAAACTTATCCAGCACACAAATTTTAATTTGCTTTTGCCCCATCAATCATTTAATGTTAACCCCGCAGATAACGGCATTCTCCATTGTAATCCTGCAATGCAAAGCTGATTAGAGTAATTACCTCACATAATAGGTCCTCCATCTTGCCTTTGTGGTCAACATCGTCCTCGCGTGCAGGTGCACTCAAGCGTAAATCACGACAAAAATAACTGTTGTTGATAGAAACCGTTACAAAGCTAGCTCCAAGACCATAAACGCTAACGCAAACAGTCTTTTGCAACAAAATGTCTTTTAAGTATTGAGAATGAATTAAATTTCTGAAGCAAAATATATACCTTTTAAAACGCGTAGTCGTTTCAATTTCTCGATCCGAAACGCCGTGTGCAAAAGAAAATACATCACCGCCCAACTATGGTCACAAACCACTCATTATTTTTACCAGTGCTAGTATTAAAATGCTCTTATAGAACTGTACTATTATTTGTTTCTTAAATGCCACTATTATGATGATTATGATAACTATGACGATTATTATTATTGTGATTATTATGATTAGTATGATGATTTTGAATATGATATGATAATGATTGTGATTTTGATAATATTATTAAGATTTTGGTATTTTGATTTTGATTATAGATCTCATATTATTGCTATCATTATTATTATTATTATTATTATTATTATTATCATATGTTCCGGCTATGTATCTTATTATTTAAATACCCCCCGTATATTATCTATACAACTGTGTTAATGTAAAAATTATCGGAAGTTACTAATTTACTAACAAGTTTGCTTTGTTATATTGCCCTAATTGTATATGTTATATACTTGGGTGAAAATAACAGTCTTGTTCTGTTCTGTTCTGAACCGAAATAATGGGATTATTAATTAATGTTCCTTTCAGTATTATGTTTGTGATGTTGATGATTCAATGATACATTTAGAAATATACACATGAATGAATTATAAATAAAGAGATTTCAACTGAAACCTGTAGGTAAAGTCAATGATTTGTTAACCATTATTGTCTGTTTTGACATATTCTGAATTTAGTAAAAAAATCAATCCCATCAGTAATTTACATTAATTTTGCATGTTCAGTTTATACATAGTTGACAAACTTTGATAATTATGACCTACTAAATAACATGTCAAAATAGAACATAATACTCACTAAACTTGTTTTATATGACTGAACTCGATTTAAATTGCGAGTACACATTTAATTGCATACCACCTGAAGGCGGATAAGCTTGAAGAATATGTATTCCTTTAATAAGCTTCAAGATCCCGATCAACATGCTCTCACTAGTGAAGCGAGCCTACGCATTCATATAAATTGTCCGTTATGTGTCAGTGGAAAAATACTAATTGAGATTAATATTAAAGTGATATCTACCATGACTATGATGAACATAGAAGTCGAAATAAAATTCGTGTTATTTTCGATTAATATTAGAACTTATGTCTGTATTTTGAAACCATTTATATTTAGAAACAATACCATTTTGTCGTTGTTGCCATCATCATCGTAATAATACTAGTAGTTGTAGCAGTTGGTAATTCGTAAATGGTTTATATCTGTCGGCACGGCTTACAATGTGTTTCTCTCTCTCTCTGTTAAGGCAAAGATTTGATCTAGGCATGGAGAAACGGGAGATTGTGTTTCTCGTGGGATAAATTCCTCCCCATCATATAGTCATTGCAAAATGATCATTATTATTTAAAAAAAAGTAGTCAGAATATATATTAGAGTACAGTAACAGAAACAGTTGTTTTAGAAGACATGAAACAAAAAATCTGTACTATTCTTCTTATATGTGTATCACTATTTCTGGAAAGACAACACTTGTTGGCAACTCAATATATATTGTTAAATGTACTAACATTATTAAATCACCTTTTACTCGCACTTGTACAAAAGAATACAAATCCATTTGAAAAAGTGTTTTTATTTAAAAGTAAATGCATCTCTATTGAATGACCAACGTCGATCCACGACCATATCTTCACAAAATGTCAAAAAACCTAACTTTATTCAAACCATTCATATTTGTGAATGCAATAACCTTATTGCAGCGGACGAGTATTGAGTCATTGATTATTTTCCTGTATAAAATTCATGTCATATCAGTGATCAACATGTTTATATTTGTACGCATACACATTGTTTCACGGTGAACGGCCATGTTTTGACATACTTTTGATATTTTGTAGATAAAAGTCAGTAGATTACAATGTTGCTTTTGTAAAATTTGAAAATTATTAGTTTATTAGTTTGAAGCTTAAAAATGATGATTTTGTTTTTCGGCAATTTCCGTACGCCGCTCGGTAATTTCCGCCGCCATTTTCTTGATGACGTCGTTAAATCCCAACGCTCCATTAATAAGATAGCCATTATTACTTACTAAATTTCTTTAACAATATTGGCATTTGAACAATTCTTTTATGACAATATTTTGTTTTTAGGTATTTATAAGTAGATTATGCCAATTTGTATTACTTACATTTTCGTTGGTCGTCAATCTTGCTTATCCATAATCATTTTTATTTTTTTTATTTTCCATACAAGTATAATAATAAAGAAGTACGATTTAAAATAGAAAACTCCCATCACTTTTAAAACAGATCACAATCGTATGTTTGGTAGTTAATCATCTTAGTTGTTTATGTTGCTCATTCATATTAAGTTTTTATAACAGATTGTTATTTAACAGTTGCATTTTTCACTTTCAACTATATTCAAGATGTCAGTTTTCACAGTCGATGAGCCTTCATGCCTTGAATGAATGGCAGTTTGTATACGACCCCTGATTATGTCATGTGACAAACAGGATGTTGTTTTGATAATTGGATTCCTCTCTTACAAATGTGCGAGAACGCTTTCACAGTTTGCTAAATGTAATGACTATAATTATTAGCATCTACAAAAGAAATATGTTCGTGCTGTGAAAGTTTATGAATGTGAAGTATTTATGTGTCTTTTTCAATTTATCATGCACTTTAACTAAAAAACATATCCATTTCATGATGTTTCACATAGAAAAAGCATATGCATGTGATATGCTAACGCACATACATGCCGACAATTTATGTATTGTTTTATTTTTACGCGTTACTCTACTTTTCAAAAAATATTTGCATGCTGCAGAATATCATAATATTGCTTACAATACATGTTCAGTATATCTATAATCAGGATAGTGAAACATTTTGTTTGATATACTATTCTCTTATATTTAAAAAAGTCAATGTTTACACCAAGTGGTACTAAGTAAACGATCCCTATATCAGATGTCTAAGACAAAGAAAGTAAGGACTATGTGTAGTCTATTTTGATCAAATGTTGCCAGATATTTACATTATAATATGTTTTTGTAATATACATTTATCTGACACATCGTACTTAATATAAATTGTGTCTTAGGTTGTTGTAACTTAATTAAATAATTCGAGTTTTGAAGTAATTTGTACAGTCTATATATAAAACAATTAACGCGTTGGGAAGAATATACGTCACTTCCGGTTTGAAACAAAATGGCGTATCGATAGAAATATGCGCAAAATCATGTTGTCCTTTATGCTATACTCGCTAAAAAATGTTGAAACTAAGAAAATTCAATACTAAATCAATTGTTTCAGTGGTTATTTGGGATATTTTGGAATGTGGAGTGTTTCAAATAAGTCGAAAATGTTTGTTCTCATATGCGATGGATATTTGTGAAATGCAAATTCATGCCGAGAAAAAGGAAAACCGAAAATCGGACACCGTCTAAAAAAGCACGGGAGACCGAGGTAAACCAACGATTATCATGTTTGTTGCTTTCCATATATTAACTTTTAGCTTTTAAAGTTTCAATATATGTAATTATAAGCACACACTCATACATTTTGTGCATTGTGTCTGTTCGATGGTTCCGTGTTGTATGGATTGTTCACTCGCATTAAATAATGGTATTTGTTAATAAGATTTGCATTACTGCTAATCCAGCTATAATTGCATTTGCATTTATATTTGGCAAGTTACATGGTTACGATTTAGGAATATCGTAAACATGTTAACACATTTATCATGATTATGTGTGTTTAGTGCGCGTAGTAATGAACAACAAGAAATGTGGCAATAATGGTCGTTCAGGTAATCACGGAAGATACTAATTTTGTTTATCCAAATGTCTTGCCAAAATGCGTCTCATTCTGATATTAAATAGACCACTAAAATATATTCGAAATGTATTTATTTTTCCATATTGCATGAATGGATCTGTTTAATGTTATGTTAATGATGAAAATGTTCTGTATATTATTTCCTCATAATCAACCAAATTAAAATCGAATATAAGTATAAAATCAATAACACTAATTCGGGTTAAGGGACTAGCTCGATACCGAAAATATAAGACGACTAATATAATACGATATAAAGAGTAAATCGATTGGTTCTTTGTAAACTCAATAATAAAATATAAAGTTCCAGTAAAATTGCAATTCATTGGTTGTAATTTATTTACAATGTATATCTGATCTGATATTGGTCGCCTTCGCCAAGTTCGAAAAAAAGAAGAAAAAATATCGAACTGTTTATTCCATTGGGAAATCATAGCGTTTGCAATATCACAGTGTATAATCATACAGTGAGGTAAAACGGAAGTTTGTGATCTGTACGCATTTGATCAGTTAGTTGCAATCAGCAGAAAACGCAGTGACACAGTTTTCGATAGTATCTTTTTCTTTAGGACTGAATATAACAGGATTTAAACTTTAATGTCCTAATACAGCGCGGACTTTTTAAGGTTCTACGCGGTGAAGTACATCTAATGATTTTTTTTCTTGAACTGAAAGGAAAATGTTTAAATCTCAAGCTAAACTAGTATTATGTTTCATTTTCGCGCTCATATAAACTGGAGATCTACTTATGCAGACCGCGAGAAACTAAGCTTTCCATGAAAATCAACATGGAGATCTTACAGCAAATGTTCTTTATTTATTTCAAGCTTTTTGGTGAGAGATTGGAAAATATGGATGATAACTCTGGGTCGTGTTTGGGTAACATACTCTGGGTAACATACAGTTTGTATGTTAATGAAGAATACAGGAAGAATACATGAGTTTTGAAAAGATTTGTTTATATAACATATTAACATAGTTGTATACACGTTCATTAATTTTAATATAATATAATATGATATATACACATATTTACACACACAAGCATATGCACACTTACATTCACTAACAGGGTCTCAATCTTTGTCTGCTTGACTTTCTCTCCATTCATTGCAATCTCCTCTAACTCATCACTAGTTTCAATCAATGACTGAAGAAGTTTATGGTGTCCCTTTTCCACGGCCCATTGTTTCATTTTTCTTTTCAAGTCGCAGACCTCGCTTACGTGACGGTTCTGGTGCCTTCGTCTTCGACGTTTCTTCTGTTGGGTTAGATTGATCGTTTCGATTCACATCCACTTGCTGCGTCGTCAAAGTACATGTAATACAACAGGATCAAATTAAAATGCATTTATATAATAAATATAACTTATACACTTTCGTTTTCGTTTTCAGTACAATACCTACAATTAACTAATTATTTTGGTTTTAAAATTATTACTTTCTTACATATAAAGTTATCATCTTGAAAATGTGGACACAGAAAATTAACAAATGTTGCCGTTTAACACATTAAATCGAGTTATAATTACTTTTGAACATAAAATCGTTCAGATCGTTTTCATGAGCAACTTATCCTACAGTCTAATTTTGACATTTTGTAACTAGTCGTACAGTCGAGTCACGTTGGGTGGTTGAACAAAATGTTGGATTTATCCGCGCAAACCCTTTTATCTTTAATCAAATGAATACTGCTAGACTTGTAAGTAATGTATTCATCGATTTCTACACAAATATACACCAACAACCATCATAACAATGAAATATACGGCTACAAACTAATTTTATTTTTATTTCAAAAATCGGAACACTAAGTGATCATGTCTGCTAAAACAAGTGTTCTTAAAATACTAGGCATAAGCGACAGAATATATTTACGTTATGCCATTTTATGTCTTCAGAGAACTTAATTGTATTTATATTTAGCTTCGAAGTAAAATATAAAATAAAAAACGATTGTGTCACTTACTGCGTTTTCTGTTGTTTGCACCTTTTTGACCATCGGCGTACAGATCACCAACTTCCGGTTTAGCTCACTGTATGGTTATACAATGTGAATATTGTTGTAAGTTAATGGTCATGCCGAGAATTTCGGAATTGGTATAACAAAACAGCGTCGGTATAAAATCGGGTATAAAACAATGTAAATAATGATGTGTTGAAGCTTGTCACTTAATTTGTGTACTTCATGTAAATGAAATGGACAATGTGTTCTACTGGGCGGGATTGAAACATAGTCATTTTTACTGAAAATTGCTTAGAATGAATAATATTCCGCTAATTAAGCACACATATAAAAAGAAAAAGAAACGCTAATTTAGTTGCACTTTATATGCAGTGTACGTGACAACAAGTGATAGCGACGTCAGTGACGTCAAGATAGCAACCTCACCGTGGGGAGACAGCGGTTTCGTACCTGTTTTGTAAATGTTGCCGTTTTGGTCAAAACAGATTGTTTTGTTATGAAATAGTTTCCAACAGAATCTTGTTTATTGTGATGTATTTTTTTACTAGTTTGTGACATCAGGTATTAAAATTATAAAGCTAGTTTACGTATTTATAGAACATACCTCGTATTTCCTACGTTTGCACAAGCGTCTTTCCCTTCGTCCGTCCTTCTGTCATATAATATAGAAAAATGTATTGGCCAACGGTCAGCTGATTAGCTGGATTGTTCATATTATGCATAATATTAATTATAATATATACACAAGTCAAACGTTTCAGGCACACACATATCATTGCAATCATTGCAATCACTGGAAAACGCGTGTATGCCGTTTATCTAACAAAACACATTCCAGTACAAATATCGTAATTTATAATTAACACCATTTTATGAAGGAACATAAGGAATATAAAATATTAAGGGTGAACGCCAATCGTAAACATGTTTGTATTATGAAAATGAATATGTGCGTATAGTAATTACCAGTAAGACGTGTGGCAATTGTAGGCGTTTTAATAACATACCGATGGAAGGTATGCAAACTACGTCAACAAAAGACTCACATTGCGATATATAAATGGCAATTAATATACTCTCGGAATGCATGCAATCATATCACATGTAAGGTTCGGTTTAAAACAAATAAAACACTTTGAACAATAAGACAATTTTATTTTAATGCTAATGTTTGCGTCTTCTGGCATTAGTTAGTCCACATAGAGAATATTAGGTAAGTGCTAAAGATTCGAAAACTTGATCTTCAAACCTTAGCGATTAACCTAGTAATAGTTATACCCTTTCTTTCTTATGTAAACATAACAAACGAAATAAGACAAACTAAATTACTCGAAAAAAAAAGAAAACCAAAACAAGGGCATCATTTGACTGCACTGTTTGCGGGACGCACTAAGTTCGAATAGGAGTTGCTGACAATGCGATTGCTGACAATACGATTGCTATTCCGTAACTTTTCGAAAAAACGTTACTTAACGCCACGATTGTATTTTTAGCGATACAAAATCTCACGATTCATTTTGAACGGAGTCTTGAATTACTCATTAGTTCCAAAACAATCGCAAACAAACAAATATAGATGAACCAATTGGCATTAAGTTCGATTTGAGGTTGCCATAATGCAACATGCATTTGACAAAGGTTTATTTCGTCAATGCAAACCTGATGGTGACAGATGTACAACAATGCATTTATAAAATACATACATGATCGAAAAACTGTCAAATCACTGCCAAAACATTACTCAAACATGGAATCGATATAAATCGAATATAAAACCGACACATGTTTATATTTTGGATGTAGAAATACTAAAGGTATCTCTTTCACACAAATACAAAGTAAAGACATTAGAAAACCATTGCTTGCGTATTTGTATTTAATTGAAAAAAGTTGGGGTAAAATATAAGATCAGCGCTTAAGACGTTATCGGCAATAACATGACTTCGATATTCTTCCGCTAAAACAATACTTTGACATAATAATTCTAATGTATTGTAAACTACTATCAAAAGACTAATAATTAAAGCGAAACCTTATTAAATACATGGATCAAGACAGTAAAATTAAATAGATATCAGTGACATTCAAAATCGTTTGCTTTTAATTAGCTGCTTAAGTGTACTTACATTCCAATAGTATTTTTTATGACAGTGGTGCTTTCCTTCAAAATACATCAACATACCGACGAACTGTGATACTAAATAAATATTGGTTAATATCAAATATCCGTGAAAATACGAAAAACATCATAAAAACGATTAATCATCAATTATTTTATAAAAAGAAGACACATTCATAATATATTATACGTTAATGGAAATTTAAATACTGAACATGTCATGCACATCTTCTATATTTTAATACATAAACATTTGCTTTAAGTTGTCATGTTTGTTTATTAGTTTGCATTTTGTTTTTAACAGTATTTCATACTCACTATATTAGTTTATAATCGTGCATGACGTTGAGGGTAGATATGCCTTAAGTATATTTATTCTTTTAATTCGCTTCATGGTTCCACACTTTCACTACAAAAGCAAGCCTACAGGCTTATACATTGTACCACTTGCTGGTTACGCATCATTCGAAGGAAATTCGACATGTTAATTATAAGCTTTGTAGAAAATATTCAGTGGTTTCAAATGTATGTACATTTGGTGTTTCTTACCCGTGTGATAACAGTTTTGAGAACATACTAAATAATTCTAAAAACGATCACCATCATCATCTGCAGCAGCATCACTAGCACTATCGTCAGTTTATAGTAGTAGTTTTGTGTTGTCGTTGATATTGCAGTAGTGGTTGTAGCACTAGTAGTAGTAGTAGTAGTAGTAGTAGTAGTAGTAGTAGTAGTAGTAGTAGTAGTAGTAGTAGTAGTAGTAGTAGTAGTAGTAGGTAGGTAGGTAGGTAGTAGTAGTAGTAGTAGTAGTAAACCGTTTGTCAGTTCAATGTCACAAAATCTCATTTTTTGCATTCACTTCCAGAAGCATAGGCCTATATGTTGCGGTTATTTTTGCATTCACTTCCAGAAGCATAGGCCTATATGTTGCGGTTAATTTTGGTCGCCACAACTTACAATGTGTTTAATGTACCATGTATGTGTCTAACTGAAAAGTCATTATAGTTTGAATAGGACATGGCGTAAAGAGAGATTTCTCGTCGGAAATTTTTCCACATTTGTTTGGTATGCAAATTTTCATATGCATTTAATATGTAGTGTTTGAATATAGTGATCGAAAAAAGCTCTGGGTTATGTTGCAATTTACTAGAAGTTTTAGAAAACATAAACCAACCATTCATTTTTATCCATTGCCAAGCCTTTGGGAAATGTATGCCAGTAAACCATACAAATAAATATCATTTACTTGTTCCTGACGAAAGGACAAACAAAAAACGTTATTAGCCAGCGCGTCGCGGCCTTTGCAAAGTGAAGAAATAGATTGTTCAACCTGTGGTTTGTTTCCTACGCAAAACTCTAACAATCTGATATTCTTGCATATAAAATCAATAACCCCATCGGAGCTATTTTATAGTTTTAATTATTGAATCTGCATGTATATCACACGCGTAATCTGAAACTTAATCTGGTGCACGTATGTGTTAATATAAAATGAAAACATCGTACAAGTACTCCTCTTTATAATAGTCTAAGTGAGTGTGAAAACTATTGAATGTGATTTGCGGACTACACCAACCGATACCAACAGTGAAGTTAATTTATCAGAGGACGTTCAGATTCTAAATATCAAGCTATACGGAGAGAAACATGTTCAGAAGTTGCCATAATGGCTTCAAATGCTTATTAATAATAATGTTTCATAATTTAAAGTATTGTGTTATTCAGTGGAACATTTGTACATACTCATTCAGTAACTTAGTGTTCATCAATCATTGCCTTTTCTAATCGTATCTTCTTAATTATTTGCAGAACGCGGCAAAATAAATATTGAATATTGACAAAAGACGTAAATCACTTGAGATATTCATTGATACATTAAGTGAGGAATTCGAACAACCATTGAAAACACAATCTTTCTAACAATGATTTTGTAATAAGTTCACGTACAGTACTCAATACATAAAGAGGAATATATGTTACATAATTGGAAGTTATGAATAGAATTAAAGCCATTAAGTACTTCTCGTACTGGAAAAGCTTGATAGAATAAATCAATATAATGGTACCGTATTACCCTATGTATTGGGACACCCTTAATATTGGGACACCCCTATTTTTCGGAAAAATAATTATTTTTGAGTCCCTTAATATTGGGACACTTTTGAAATTTGAATAGTTTCTTGTCCCTAAATATTGGGACACAAAAATATAATGGTAAATTGCCTTCATTTTTGCCAGTTTAAAATTAATATCTCCCAATTTCAATATGATCACAGTAATATAGATCTACTGTACACCGTATCTTGAAATAGATATGCTGCAAGTAATAAGAATGTACCCCTTTTATATATTAAAAACTACAAAGACTACCGTTTTCAAAATTTTAATGCTTGTATTACGTCATGTACGTAAAATGATATTCATATTAAATAATTTATTGAACTTCTTATAACAAACTATAAAATTGTCAATTAATGTCAATTAACAGTTACCAGTATTAGGGTAACTACCCGGTAGTATGTGATAATTGTCGGGTCTCTTATTAAGCCAGTTAGTGTGCCACATGCGGCGTTCTTATCGCTAAACAAGCACGTCTAGGGCCTGTTTAATCTCCACTCGGTTAACTTTTGATTGCAACGCGTACATCTGTTTGTTTCTTCCATCGTGCAGATTTAAAATTGTGTGACGAATATTTTCCATGCAGTGTAAATGTTAATAAAAACTTAAGTATGCAAGTTTGCAACATCAATTACTGTTGCAATTTGATTAATTTAAAATAAATTTTGAATCAGTTTGTTTAATTATATTTGGAGCATAAGATAATTTGTTAAAATAAAACATAACGTTTTCAAATGACTAATACTTTGCTCAGAGGCACTGATGGATGACACGTCTAGAAATATAACAATGGATGACAAACTGGTGAATTTGAAGTTTAACATTTGTAATTTTTTAAAAACAAACATACATTTTTATAACACTATCCATTGGTTTCGTTGTAATACAGAAAATATCACATGTGTATCTTACGCATGTGTAAAATAACATTTTGAGCGTTTTCATTGGCTTCATATACTTTGAATGAACAATCGCTAAACGCTCGCTTATTTACAGAATTCATGAACTCGTTTAATAAAATATGGTATGAAATGACAACTCGTGTCAGATCCATTTATGTATAAGTCACATTAGGGGTATGTAAACGTTTTATTAAGTCGAGGACAGACGTAACATGAGAATTGATGGTCCTACTAAAACTTGTACCCTTTCAATATAAAACGACACATTTTAAAACTCCAAACATGGACTTAACATGTTTATGTATTTTAATAGCAGTAATTAATTTAAACGTTTTCTGATGTAACTGTTACATACAAATACATGTTATTCTATGTTAAAAATAATGTTTGTTAAAGTAAATGATGAATATTGGCTCTACGTAATCATTTACCACCGACCAGACCCAGATTTTCAGTCAGCATCTTAACTTATATAATTCTGATAAGTATGAAGTAAATCGTAGTTTGTCTCATATATTTTTTATTTTTGTATTGTGTTTTTATTTATTTTTATCATGGATGTTTTATAGTAGTGGAAGAAAACTATTCATTGCAGAATTCGTGGTATATTGATAAAATAAATAATGTTTAGGACTTTATTATCAATTTATAACCAACGCATAAAAACTATCATGCCATTTACCAATATCGTATAATTTATTAGAATATATAAACAACTGAAAATGAAGAAAAACGAGGTAGTTTGCCAATGTAGATTGTTGTACGCCAAAATGTATACAAACATTTGAACATCCATGTAACAATTGTAGTAGACTTTTTATAAACACTGTGATTATTGTAATATATTGGACCGTGACACATAATACATAAAATAATAGTTCAGCCTTTAATTCCACTGGGAAGTCGCAGCGGGCGAAAATTGAGCTGATCAATGTATTGCATACCTTAAACTGGTTAAAACATTCAATGCTTTGCATTGACGGTTCCAATGCGATGACCCCAGTTGTGTTCATATGTGTGTATTTTGTTTGCTGTTTCAGCAGAAGTTTTACATTGTTTATATTTACAAATGTTGTCATCCGTTTAACTCTTTTGACAGCAAGACTTTGGCTTGATTGTATATATCCTAAATCACTATACCAAAAACGGCATAGTTGCCAGTGCGATGCTTTCCTTCAAGCTGTTATCTTCCCTACATTTAGAAAACATTTATTGAATCACAATATGTTGGCATTTAAACTATTCAGCCAGTTTTTGTATGTTTTGTGTTGTGTTGTGCGTATTGTCCTGTATTGTATAGGCAATTGGCCACTCGCCACAAAAAAATTGCCAGCGGATGTTACTAAGAGTTTCTTCAGTATAGTAATTAACATTTGCTGATGAAAGTTTATTTCAGATAAACATGCAATCGCTACATACATCTGAATTTCCAATATTGAAAATGCGGATGATATGTTATTTCAACCAAAAAGGGTAAACGACTTGTATTCATAACGACAATAACACATGTCAGAACGATTATATTGCCAAGCTAACCGATAACACAGAAAATCACATGATCGCCATTTGTACAACTAATATTAGTTTTAAAGACTACTTTTCGATAACGCTAGTGAGGAAAAACAAAAGTTCAACAAGTCTTGGAAGAATTAATTTGTAAAAAAATTTCTTGGTTAACTGCCTTAAAATGCTTAATCTACAACCGAGTTATGTTTGCACTAGTCTTTAATTTACTGTCTGTGAAAAACATTATAGAGGCAAGATATAGGCAAGATATAGGCAACGATGTATAATATGGATAAATAAATCAATACTAACCCATCATTTTCAGTTTCCCCGTCAACGCCACAAACTTACGTAATTATACAGAGATACGAGTTAAGCGAAGCACGAACTGTGGAATGGACAAAATGGATTTATTTCCGCAAAGATTATTCCAAGATTATTTCTGAGATTAATGCCTCGCAAATATTAGATAATGTTGTCTGTCGTAGACAACGCGATCACTATCAAGAAAAGTCATATATTTTTCCCAAAGATATATTTTCTGACATATTTGCTGCAAGTAACATTTGGAAGGATCGCAATTGACGTTGTTTGCATAGTTGTCGACGTAAATATGGCTAGTTATGGTTTAAATAAAATGGTATATGATCGGAAATTCGCATAGTTTTTCTTGAACATCATGTTCATTTCAAGATTGGCATACATGTTGCGGTTGGATTTAAAAAAAGTTTATACTTAACACAGATACATGATCAATAAGGAAAAACATACGTCATAATAATGGATTGTTTTGCATTGTGTTTGTTTAATTGATTTGTAGTGTTTTATACGTTTGAACTTCTTACACTCAACGTGTGCGGTGTTATCATGTACGTTTCTGTCCAGTACACTTTATATTGTGTTGTTTGTGAACGATACTGAGTCTTAATTAATCGTATATATCGTGTATGTATAACATCATAAATGGGAGCTTATTTAAGTCAATGTTATTTGACATTTTATAAATGCATGTTTTATGGACAATGTCGAGAGGAAAGAGCGAGAGAAAATGAACATATGGCCTATGAGTTGCGTAACTTGTCACACAACTGTGTTAATGGTCCATTATCTTCAAACATAATGTAAACAATTTAGTACCATTCATCAAGGTGCTGATGTAAATTAAGATATAGTCAAACAAGTCTTCCAAGGGCAACACAGCAAGAAATGGTTTGGTCTAAACTGAATGAGTAAATATAGTGTCAAATATTTCATATTGTTGGACAAGAAGATGAACGACAACAACACAAAACATCTTGTTAGTGTTAAAACAATAAACAACACTGTTGGTGTTCAAACCCAACTACTGACAACTGTTATTAAAATACTTGTAAGTGGGTTGGTGGTTTAATTGAGTAAATTGATCATCGTTGCATTTACTTTTTGGCTGGTTGTTAACACGGTTTCGGAACATAAACTTCTTATGTAAAATGAATTATAAAAGGTTAATTAGTGACTCAATTAATTACATTGACCATCCTCAGTGGTGTCCAGAGTTACAACGTCGTTTTGGTTTGTGAGTTGTTTGCGTTTGTTTGTGTTGTATTTAATGTTGAAGAGCCATTTTGCCACTAGTCTTAATTACATATTTTGTATGTTAACAAGATTTTATCCTCTGCTGGGGCAGCTGGAATTTCATTCTTCTTCATATTTTATCACTAATTACATGTACAGAGCATCCAAGGCTAATGTCACATATATTTTAGACCAACCCAGTAATTCAACTGACATTATCTACGTTCTGATCACAAATAAAAGCTTTAAAGCTTTAGCAATAACTTTTTATAATGATCTTTTTGTTTGCGCCACAATAACACTGATCACTTTTTTGAGCACACATATTTATGCAAACAGGAAGTATATGATACACTATACTGATGTTTTGAAGCAAACCAAAATCAAAATGTAATAAAAGGCAATATATTAAGTGTATGCCACAAAACTAATGCCCTTACGAAGATATAATTATTGCAGCATTCCCTTGGAAAATTCTTCTTGCGGTACACAACTCGAATTTGTAATTGTGCACTTGCACTTAATGTAGAAACTTGGGACAAGCACAAACTTTGTAATTCAGAATGCACTTCATGCTCTAAAGACATTTTCAGTGGTAGTGCTATTTAATAGTTGGCTTTTAATGTCTATCAACTACCAGCCCGTGGTCATAGCTTGGAATTAAAATGTAGTTTTTTCACATATGAATTATCAAGTAATTCAAACAATAAGTACAATGAATTATGCGCAGCTAATAGCCGATAGTAATACTTTTCAATTACTACTACATGCATCTCAAACAGTTTTTCAGAAATATGCAAGCAATAAAACATATATTACTCATAGTCTCGTTTTATATTAACACGCTTTACAACGTATTGTCCAGGTCATAAAATATACATTCTGAATATAGATTTCTATTATACTGGAAAACCGGGACGTCAAATAAGTTTATTTTTAATATCACAAACGTCACATTGATAACAAGTTAGGGTAAATTCAAGGATACGAGCATCAGTAAAATCTCAAGACGAAATCAAATGAATAAAATAACTATTTCGTAGTTGCAACGACTATGAGATGGTCGTTTATTCAGAAATGAATGTATCGTTAGCGACCCCATAGCATATGCATTGCAATTATTTAAGCTATAGATGTCATTAATGGCCGCACTAAATTAAAATGTAATTTCCTAAAAAAAAAACAATTATGATCTCAAAAAATGCTTGTATATTACCTGTTGAACGCACCTCATTACTGTAGTTATCCTATTCGTGAAACGTCTTAATAGGAATTTAAACAGACGCTTCCACAAATGTCAATTCTAGTATTTTAATTATCCAATCAATATTCACGGTTAACTAAGTTGCACATACACCTGCTTCTCTTTCGAAAGCAAGGATGGTGATGTCTTATAACGGATTAGGTAACAGGCAATTTTCTTGGATGTCTAACAAGCATATTTTGTAAGGTATAACTAATGAATTAAGAGCATATTACATGCAAATTATATTTAACAACTGACCTGCTGTTAACACAAAAGTCAGAAATTTATTTCAAATGGTCTACAAAATGATGTTGAAATATAGAATTGTGGATGGATATGTTGCAATTCCACAGAGAACGTAGGATGTGACTTCCGTTTCCGGTGTAGTTAGTCGATGTTTTTTAAGCGCAATAAGAATTTGGAATAAAGTGATTCTAGTACAGTGTATACGGACTACGATTGGATATATGTGATTCGCATGTGAGTCTCTATCGCTATAGATACATTTTAGCTATAAAACTATAATACTGACTTGGAAAATGCATGTTTGCTAGTTTTTCTTTGTCTCGGGTTTGGAGACAAACGCAAAGTTCAACAACTGTGTCACTAACTGTTAATTGACAAGTTCTCACGACGGGTATTTCTCTGCTCTTCGCCACACATGAGCGAGTCGCAAATCGCAAGGGTGACAGGTGCGAAATGAATTCAGCTGGATTAATTACTTTCCGTTGAACAGATGGGAATAAACCGTGAAAACGAAAGAAAAATAGTACACTTGAATACACTTGAATACTTTCGGTAGTTTGTAGTTTGTAAACAGTCGCCAATTTTCAACTAGGTATTTAGAAATCTCTATTGTTCGGTATAAATATAAGTAAAAAGCATCAAGTCAACTCTGAACTTGCAAATATGGATCACCTGGACAGTTTTGATAGTTACAGCAATGAAAATTCGCAGGATGAGCCATTTATCACCCAAAACCGTTTCCTCATCCCACAGGCGGGAAATAGCGCGAACTATGACACTTCAAATAGGAAACGTTCCAGAGTAAATACAGGTGGAGAATGCAACAGTGGTGTAATTAAAACAAGCCAACACGAGTTTGAAGATTTATCTCTTGACGGCAAATTGGTTGAAATTTTTAAACACATGAAAAACTTGGAACACAAAGTTGATGAATGCCTACAAATGCATATGAAAATTCAAGGTATTGAAGGAACACTCACTGAGCACAATACACGCCTCAAACTCCTAGAATATAAATCTATCGACATTGAAGCCCGTAGTAGAAGGAATAACCTTATATTTGGCGGACTCAGCGAACAAAGAGACGAAATCTGTTCAAATGTCGTCGCACAATTCCTTGCCGAACAGCTTCGCATAACACCATGTCCTCACATCCAGCGAGCGCATCGCCTTGGAAAGTTCTCCAGGGGAGTCACACGAGGCATAATTGTTAACTTTTTGGACTACCAAGACACAGTAAACATCCTTGCACACGCAAACCGTTTAAGAGGGTCGCGCTTCAGCATTAACCGGGACTACCCAAAGGAGATCACCCAGGCACGGAAAGCTCTGTGGCCTAAATACAAACAACTCCGTGAAAGCAATCCACGAAGTAAAGTTGCAATGGTCTTCCCGGCTAAGATTGTAATGGACGGTAAGGTGGTTGAAGATACATTCCCCGACTGGAACCATATACTTCAAGGCAATAGAGTCAGTGATCGTCCCTTAGTCTTCAACACCAAGCCAACTCAACCCCGACAAGCATCACAACCCAGAATAACACATGTGAGTCCTTCACTTCCCGGCACAGCATTAAATGGACCCACAGTTAATTCCGGAAACACAACAGCTCATAAATCAGCTGAATCACCACTGGTGCAAAGTGCCAAGCATGTCCCCAGGAGGACACAATCAGTATCTCCTCATCCGCCAAGGGCAGCGCAGGCGCGCAGCCATGCTCCAGTATCGCCAAGAGCTCCCATTCTAATGCAGTCCTCGCAACCGATAGCCCAGAGCATACAACGACCTTGGGACACTCCTCATCCAACTGACACGAACATGCCGCCAAAATCGACCAATATTAACAGGATCCCAGATGCCAACAACCATTCCCACTAGGACAGTGGGGGGATAGAACTATCCTCTGACCTGAAACGAAACAATATAAAATTAGGAACATTAAATGTTAGTGGACTCAAGAAACGCCTACACTACCCAGAATTTATTGAATTTGTGACCAATTATGACATACTTTGCTTATCGGAAACTCATACGGATACTCATGATATTATTAAAATAAATAACTTTGAATACCTAGCTAAACACAGAGAACAGGAATATAAAAGGAAATCTGGTGGCATTGGAATCTTTATCAAAGATGAACTGACCCCTTTTGTTAAAATATTACAATCTAATTCTGAATATGTACTTTGGATCTCTATTTGTAAAACATTTACACAATTTGAAGAAAATTTAATATTAGGAGCAGTATATGTCCCACCGGAAAACTCAAGATTTTTTAATGAAGATGATTTCATGGTCTTTGAAAATGAAATCTCCCAAAAGTGTAATGAAAATGAATATGTATTCCTTGCAGGTGATTTTAATGGCAGAGTTGGCAGTATGAGAGATTATGCAATATCAGATCCCCATTTAAATGATATTTTTAATATTGATGATGACATGCAGAGCCAACTTGACAAATACAAAACACTCGAAAAATTATCAATTCCACTAAATCGCAACTCTAAAGACCATCGCACAAACACACACGGATTTCGCCTTATCGACCTATGTAAAAATACCAACATTTTCATCCTCAATGGAAGACTCCCTCCAGAGAATGCCACTGACATATTAACTTTTAGAAATAAATCAACCATCGACTATGTTATTGCCTCATCCGAGTGCTTTTACCATATTTCTGATTTCCATATAATTGAAACAGATTCACTCTTTTCAGATGGACACAATGCCCTTGCTTGGACCATAAATACCCCACATCAAGTATGCTCAAACGTAACCACCAAAAATCCAACAAACACTAACCAGAAACGTAAATGGAAGCCTGAATTAACAGATCAATTTGTCAACAATATTAACCTAAACAAAGTAGAACAAATTTTAACACAAATGAACACATACCCTCATTCCCATCAGACAGTAGAGCACATCACCGATGAACTTCAATCAGTCTTCAATCAGGCATACACCAGCACATATCCTGAAAACAATAAACATTATTATAACACATCTCATGAAAATAAAAAACATTGGTTTGGCCCCCAATGCTCTAAAGCACGCAAGAATTACCATGCTGCCAAAAATTACTACATTAAAAACAAAACCCCAGACAACAAACTTAGAATGACAAATTGCAGTAAACACTACAAACGCACAATGAACTTCCATATCAATGCTAGCAAACAAAACATGTCTAATAAACTACGCTCTATGACAGATAAAAACCCTAAACAGTACTGGTCTTTTCTAAATAAACTAAAACCAAAAACTAAAGTTAGCATAACACCAACACTAGAAGAATTTTATGACCATTTCAAAGAAATTAACACCAACACAATAGTTGATAATCGCTTCAATGACATAATTCACCAAGATCTGAACAACACAAATAACACATTAAATGCCATAATTTTAAACGAAGAAATTGAAAAATGTATCCAAAAGCTCAAAAACTCTAAAACACCAAGCCCATTTGATAACATTTTAAATGAATTCATTAAGACTACTAAACATCTCCTTATTCCAGTCTATTGTAAATTATTTAATTGTGTCTTGGAAACTGGATTTATCCCACAAAGCTGGCTAAATGGAATTATCATACCCATATACAAAAATAAAGGTGACCCAAAAGACCCAAATAACTACAGACCTATTACTATTTTGAGCTGCTTAGGTAAACTCTTTACATCCTTACTAAATGACAGATTAACTAAATTTCTAAATGAAAATAATAGTTTAGATGAAAATCAAGCTGGTTTTAGAAAAGGGTATTCATGCTCTGACCACATCTTTACATTACACTCACTAATCGAAATACTAAAAAAAAGAAAACAGAAACTATACTGTGCCTTCATCGATTTCTCTCAAGCATTTGATAAAGTCTGGCGAATTGGCTTATGGAATAAACTCCTCAAACACAACATTAATGGTAAATTCCTACAACTAATTCAAAATATGTATCACAACATCAAATCACGCATCTCTTCTAACGGCAACCTATCAGAAGCCTTCATCTCAGAAATTGGTGTCCGGCAAGGAGAAAATTTATCACCGTTACTCTTTTCCTTGTACCTGAATGACCTTCAAACACATATGCATTATAATGGCTCGGTTGGCATAGAACTAACAGATCCCCTAACTCTTTCTCTGTGGCTTAAACTTCTTGTCCTACTCTATGCTGACGACTCGGTGATTCTATCAGACTCTAAATCAGATTTTCAAAACAGTCTAGACATCTTTCATAATTATTGTGTCAACTGGCATCTAAAGATAAATCTAAACAAAACAAAAATTGTAGTATTCGGTGCAAGACAACTACAAAATTTTAATTTTAAATTAGGCAACAGTCCTGTAGAAATCACAGATCGTTACCACTACCTCGGTATAACTCTATCCAGCAATGGGTCTTTCCTTAATGCGAGAAAACATATAGCTGAGCAAGCAACCAAAGCAATGCATCTTCTATACATACGTGCCAACAACGCAAATCTACCAATTGACCTCACTCTAAAACTATTTGATCACACTGTACTACCAATTTTAACCTATGGTTCTGAAATATTTGGCTACGAAAACATAGATATACTGGAAAAAGTCCATAACAACTTTCTCAGAAAAATCACCAATGCTCGAAAATCAACACCAATAGCTTTTTTATATGGCGAACTTGGCCGACACCCCATAGCATTAAACATCAAATGCCGAATGATCTCATACTGGAATAGACTTCTAATAGGCAAAGACCAGAAATTATCACTACAAATTTACAAATATATGATGAACTTGCCAAACTCAGACTTTAAATGGGCTAACAAAATAAATGAAATTCTTACCTCAGTAAACCTAAGTCATTTATGGAACAACCAATTCCAAATAACCCAAAACAATATACATCGCCAAGTCAAAACCGAATTACTAACACAATTTAAAATTCAATGGCACATTCAACTACAACAAAGTCATAAAGGACAAACATATACAAGTTTTAAAACAGCCCCAATATTTGAAGGCTACCTTACAAAACTAACAAAATATGAATCTAATTACCTTTTTAAATTCAGAACTGCTAATCACTGGTTTCCAGTCGAGACAGGTCGATATGACGGAACACCCTTTGATCAGAGAACATGTAGACTCTGTAACTCTGGTCAAGTTGGCTCCGAACATCACTATCTGCTTCACTGTGATTTCTTTAAAACTGAAAGAGAACGTTTCTTAGGGCATAACCTTCAGGAAGCTACCCTTAACACAATTCTATCATCTGATTCGCTTCAACTATTAAAAGATACAAGCAAATTTATTTGTTTTATTTTCAGCAAGTTTAAGCCGTAGTTGTTTTTACAACAGCTTTATTTGCTAAAACGTTCTCATTAATATACTGCTTCTGACTGCAAATGTCCCAGCTGTATACTGTAAATGCCACCATTTACCAATAGCAGTCTGTAAACAGCTATTTATTTAATAGTCAATAATTCATGTTTACCAATAGCAATCTGTAAACAGCTATTCATTTAATAGTCAAATAATTCATGTTTGCATTTATTTATTTAGATTCTGTGCTTTACTGTATTCAGACGGCCAATGCCACCAGCTACCAATGACATTCCTAACAACCTTTGCTTATACTCAGTCTTCCTTTATCATAAATCAATCTCGGTTTGTATCAAATTATGTGATTATGCGATCCTTTAACATCTGTGTAACCCATATTCTCAAGCACTCATCTCGACATAAATGTCATTTAATTTTTTTTTACTTAACCAGTTGTTTATATAACAAAAGTTAACAACATATCATCTAAAATGTACCTTTGCCTTATCGCTATTGTTAAATGTACATATACTAGAATGCAAAATATTACCAACTTATTTTTTTTTAATGCATTTTTGTACCATAAATAAATGTGCCAGTAAGATGATGATGATTATAGACGCGATCACGACTATTTACGATCGCCCTTTTTTCTTTTATTATGCGTACGATTACTATGATGTTATGTTGATAACAATATTATTATTATTATTATCACTATTATTATTAGTAGTATTAGTTTTAGTATTTGTATTAGTATTATCACTTGTTATTGTAAATACCCCCCTTATATATCGATCATTATAACGCTTTATCGAACGAAAGAATTATTGGAAGTCAATAATTCATTAAATAGTTAGCTTTGTTATATTGCCCTTATTGTATATGTATATACTTGGGTGAAAATAAACGTGTTGTTCTGTTCTGTTCTGTTCTGAACGCATATAATTCTGTATCAACATATACACGATGCGTTTGATGGCACATTAATTGGTCATTTCAGCTAACTGCTAGGAAATAATTACTGTTTGCATTAAGGCACCAACTGATTCGTTTATTATATTAGATATATCTTATTAGCGTCGTTGCTATATTGATGCCTGCACGAATAAATATGCCAACATATTTTTATTACATTACTAAATCCAACGAGTTTTTTTATTTTATTTTGAACAATCACATACAATATTCACTGTCGCTTTCTTTTCTAATTCACAACTTCCGTTATGTCTGTCAATGGGTAATGCGAAAATACACCGTGCTTTCTAAATGCAAAAATATGTTAAATGCTTACATTTTTTATGTTCGGGATAATACAATTCTTATAGATGTGTTCATGGGCGGTATTTAATTGACGGTAATTAAACATGTTAGCTTCTGCTTTTCGTTTCCTTAAAAGCGTAGACGTAAATGAAGTTTGTGTGATACCAAACCTGTTTCTTATCATAAATATGCGGCGTCATGTCTAAATAGCGATCGCAATCAACATCGGCAGCATTTGACACAATCTCTCTTTTGTGCGCACTTACAAATGCATACGCCTATATGGTGAGGTTATTTCAGTCGGCACAACCTACAATGTGTTTAATGCACCGTGTTAATGTCCAACCGAAGAGTTAAAGATTTGAAATCGCATGGCGGAATGAGAGATTTCTCGTGGGATATTTTTGCTTATAACCCTTTAGTGTCTACATGTTCAGTTTAATGTTAAAAGTATTTTTTTATAATGATCGATAGAAGACATTGTGGTTATATTGACAAACTAACTGGATATTTTATAAAGAATGAATCAACCAATCTAATATATTTCACTGATGTTTCTATCATCATTGCCATGCCTTTGGGTACATTTATGTCAGTAAGCATTAATAAATACCGTACGGTTGAACGGCGCATCTGAACTGTTTGATTTATTTAGTCATTGAATACGTAGGTGAATAACACACTTAATTTGAAATATTACCCGCTGAGCTTGTGGGTTAATATGACGTGTACACATCATACCTGTACTCTGTTTTATAATACACTGTGGGCTTAAAAATATTGATAGTTATATGCGGACTACACTTCACAACCGATGCAATCAATGAAATTAATTTATCAAAGGATGTTAAACCTTCAAGGTGCTCATCGACGGTATTTCCCATAAATATAGATATATACTAAAAAATATGCATTTCCATTTTTCTCAAATATATTGTTCTAGCGGCAATAATATATATTGATGGAATCGTTAAGAAAATAATATACAAAGCCCCCAAAAATATGTTTGGATAAGCGGTTCCAGCAGGATTCGAACTAACGCGTACACAATTCCGCACATCAATGATAGCTTGCCTACGCTACAGAATATGTATCGATGTTGAGCTTGCGCGCAACGGTACCTCATGTACATTAATTCATATCGATTTTACTACTACTACTTCTTCTTTTCCCGCGCCTGCGAAAAGTGTCATCGTGACCATTTTTTATAGATTTAAATTATATAAATTTATCAACTGTTTATAGAAACAATGTCATCGTATTAAACAATGCTTCAACATTAATTATCTATAAATGAATTTTATTTATGAAAATGTTATTTAAGATCTACTGTCAATACGCCCCTTTAAAATATACGGATATAAACATGTTCACAAAGTGTCGTAATGGCGACTAATGCTTATTTATATCATGATTTATAAAGTATTGCGTTATACATTGAAACGTTGGTATATGCGCATTCAAAACCTTAGTGTTTCATCAATCATTGCCTGTTCTACTGCATCTACCTGATTATTTGCAGTATGCAGCCAAATAAATATCGAATGTTGACAGAAGACGTTAATCATCCAAGGGACTTAATTAATAAATTAGGTGAGGTATTTCGGGCAACTTTTCCATTTCAAGTCTTTCTGGTACGTTTGTAATCATTTTCACGTACAGTACAAAAATACATAAAGAGAAATGTTTATAACATAATTGGATGGCTAGGTTTATAATTAAATCCACTGAAGTAATTCTTGTAATTATGACCCCCCCCCCCATCAAAGATGGCGGGGTATATTGGTTTGCTACTGTCGGTCGGTTCGTCAGTCGGTAGATCACTTTTGTTTCCGCTCCATAAGTCCAACGGTTTTCATGCGATCCTCACTAAACTTCATGAACATATTTGTGGCCATAATACCTCGGCCAAGTTCGATAATCAATAATTGATGAGTTACGGCCCGTGAATTATCTAAAATTGGCATTTTTAACCGTTTCCTCTCTTTAAGTCCAACAGTTTTTATTTAGTCTTCACAAAACTTGCTGAAAATGTCTGTGGCCATAATGTGTCGCTTAAGTTCGATAATCAGCCAAATCGCCCTAGGAATGGTTAAGTTATGGCCCTTTAATGATCTGATATTGGCATGATTAGATGTTTCCGCTCTCTATTTTCAACAGTTTTCATCCGATCTTCACCAAACTTCAGAAAACGTTTGTGGCCGCAATATCTCGGCCAAGTTTGATAATCAGCCAAATCGCCCCAGGAAGTACATAGTTATGACCCTTGATTTAACTAACATTGGCCTTTTTAGGTGTATATCCAACAGGTCTTTATATCCAACAGTTTTCATCCAATCATCACCAACTTTTATATTTTACAGATTGCATTTAACCTGGAGGGGGCATAACTTGTTACTATGTCGTGTACCGTAAAAATTAATGGTTTACCCAACGGTGAAGGTTGCAGCTTTTACTAATACAACAATACTATTTTATACTAACACTCGGTGCAAAAACTAATTACAACAACAAAAATACGGACGATCCCGCGAATGGGTCTTTGAGTTATGAAATGACACCTTCTGCAATGAATTCGAAGTAAATGTGTACGATATTTGGGTTGGCTGGTATTACACCTGTTTCAAACTGTATGCGTTCTGTTGTCTATCTGGAGTGAGTTGATGTAAACTTAAACAGCTAATTAGAGGGCCTATGTCGTCAAAAAATTGGATTCCTATTACACTATAAATGATATTATATGATAGAAATGCGCTTTATAAAGACATGTGCCTACAATACATAAATCATAATATAATTCACAATAAGATATTTGATAAAATCAAATTAGCAAAAAAGTCTGAAAAATTAAAACCCCAAGAATGGATCGAACTCACAATATTTTCACATTGCAGGTCGTTGGTACGTTGGGTCTAGGATAAGCGGTCGTTATACGGAATAGTGGGGCGTCCGTATAATCGGGGTTTGCGACCATTGAAATATACAGGAAAACAATCGGGTCTTTTTAAATGTTTCCGATTTAGCAGGCTGGTCGTAAAATCGAGGTTGTCGTAAAGCTGGGAACATCCTCAACAAGAAAACAACAACTAAAACAGCAGCATTAAAGTAATATTTAATAGTAATATTGCTTCAAACAGTTAAACTACTACTACTACTACTGCTACTGCTACTGCTACTTCTACTACTACTACTACTATTATTATTGTATTATTATTATTATTTTGTTTTCTTACTACTACTACTACTACTACTACTACTACTACTTCTACTACTACTACTACTACTACTACTACTACTACTACTACTACTACTACTACTACTACTACTACTACTATTACTGCTACTATTACTGCTTCTACTACTACTACTACTACTACTACTACTACTACTACTACTACTACTACTACTACTACTACTACTACTACTAACAAGCATAAACACTTGTATTGTGTATTTAATCGTCAACAATACTATTTTGTTTTATAAACGATACAATCTCAATGAAATGTTGTCATTATTATCCTCGGTAATTTACGACAAAAATGATGAGGTAGCATCATTCGAAATAATTAAAAATTTGATAACACGAGCTATTTTTAGCCTAATAAGTAGTTTTAAATCAACAATTAAAATATAGAATAGGCAATTCTGATTAAAACTATATGTTTGATCAGTTGTATAGTCCTTTTTGCGATTTGTTTTGTTAGTAAGCTAGCATTGTATTTTTGTTCTCGAGATCATGCGTTATATCATCAACGGGAGTCACGCACGTTGTATATCAAAACTTACTAATTTAGGCTCGTATAAGACATTAATGGAATGATTTTGTCAGGATATTACATAACAACACTTTAATTCATTAATTTTTCGTGATAGACTGATAGACTGTTAGAAAGTGTGTGTCTGAGTGCAAATTACGTCATGTTTTACTTGTTTTGATCACGTTTGCATTTACACGTAAAACTGTATCAGGCTAAACTTTTACAATTGTGTATGTTTTCCAATTTAAATAATTAAATGCGTATTTGGACACATATGGGGGTTCCATAAGGGAAGTCGTTTGGAAAGACTTTACACAAAACGGAGAAATATGCAAATATTGAGTACACACGTTCGAATTGTGTACATCATCGGCCATTTTTACCAGGAGGTCGCGCATAACATTAGCGAGAACCCTTTCCTTAAAATGGAGGTCGGTCGTTTTTCCTTACCAGTGTGATATCGGTAACTTAATCAATATCAATCCATCATTTTCGGATTCCCCGTCATCGCCACGATCTTACGTAATTCTGCAGATTATTTCTGAGATATATCAATGTACGTCTCGCAAATATTAAAAATTGATGTCTTGCGTAGACATCGGGATCATTATAAAGAAAAGGTAATATAGTTTTCCTTTCATTGCTTCGAACATACGACTTTGCAGAAAGTCGATTTAGAAGGATCGCAAATATTATATAATTATGTTTTGCGTAGACATCGGGATCATTATAAAGGACAAATCCTTTTTCCTTAAATTGCTTTCGAACATACGAATTTGCAGAAATTCGATTTAGAAGCACCACACTTGAAGTAGGGCCAGTTACGGTATAAATGTTATAGATATCAAGATGATAGATAATCGGTATTTTCGCAATGTCCGTTGCACTATTTATTACACTAACTATTTAAATGAATGTATATTAATTCATCTAGTTTTCATGCAAACTCCTATATTATTCATTTCAAGATTTAAA